>NW_004624899.1:2482435-2516452 GCF_000247695.1 Heterocephalus glaber | reverse complement strand
AGAGAGAGAGAGGGAGAGAGAGAGAGAGAGACTGAGACAGAGACAGAGACAGAGACTTCCACATAAAGACATAAGGCAGACGGGGGAAAGCCTGTGATATTATCATAAGTGATTATTGTCAAGTGTTATATAAAACCTTATAATTAAATTACTATACTTGTCCAATTGCAGCTCTACCTAAATTGTTATCATTTTTACCAGTTAATTTACTTCTATCTTCCCTCTTCCCTGCATGAGAAATGTAAAAATAGTTATATGACTATAACAATATGTAAGACATTGTTATTACATCAAAAAATAGGCTGGGGGCAGACTAAGGGATCAGAAAGTAATATGAGTTATTTTTCTACTCAGTAATTCTGGTAGAAAAACTATGCAAATGCATTGTTAATGAACTAACCTTCAAATATTGCTTTTCATTCACTCTATAACTTGTATCTTGACAGTTCAAGATCGGACACAAAAATCTGTGATTCATGTTTCAGTAGAGGTAAAATACCACACAGTGAAAATTCTGGTTGCTTTGCTCAATATAGATCTGGTGAAGTGACAGCAATTTGACACTGAAAATATGCATCTAATATGGAGTTACATATAGATTGAGATTGTATTATGTTGAGCTATGCTGTAAAATGATATTCTTTTAAAATTGGGCACATTATTTTATTTTTCTAAACTCAACATCTACATAAACAAATTGGGGATAATGTTACTATACCCTCTGTAGTATCCACGTGCCTACTACATGAAAAACTAGTAATAGAGAAGTAAGAACATATTCTGGCATATTGTAATACGTAATAAAATTTATCACTATGATGCAAATTTAATATTAGATATCATTAATCATTCTCACCCAGCAGCAAGAATGAAAACCATTATATCCAAACTGGGAGGGAAGATTTTTCTAGCCACATTTTGAGTATGGGAAAGTTTTGTAACTGCAGTTGCCTAAGAAAGTGAATGAACATATTTTTATTCAAGGAGGTTCTAACTCAACATTAGCCAACACATTTCATTCCTAAATAAAAAGATAACTTTGAACAACATATGGCCACTTTTAAGCCCACTGGTCACAGCATCTGCTATGTCAAAATGAACTCATTTAAAATCTGCTTTACATTAAAAGGGACACACAATAGCAGTCTCTGTAAGAGATGGAAAACACAATCATTCTTTTGGCGGGGGGGGGGGTAGAATAAATAGTGCCTAAAGTCAAAGTATGCTTGTGCAGGTTGTCTTAAATGTTGTCGGGCTGGTACCTTATGAAGCACTGTGTCTTTTTCACATATTCCCTCCATTCATCCATGAATTTAGTTTCCCAGAAACATAAAATACAATCTGTTTTTTGATTGATTGACTGATTGATTGATCTGGTTATGAGTGAATTTACTGCTGTCACATAATCTGTGCTTAAATGTTAATCTCACAAATCAAGTTCCATTTGCAAAAATGAAGAAACAAATTCTTGGTATTCTCTTGGTCAAAGTATGAACACATCAGGAGGTAGGAATGGAATACGGACTAGGGGACAATTCCACACTAGATTGTAGTAAATCTAGATAAATGTTTTCTAAATGTTGAGACACTGCCTAGAGGCTGTGTTTGCATGCCTGGCTTTGAACTTCTCGCATGAGAATGGAATTTTGATGGAACCCTAGAGAACAGTCAGAGTGCCCAAAGCTGATTCACAAAATGTGTCTAGGGGCAAGCAGATTTAGCAACAGGCTATGACTAGCAAACAATATAAAGCAATACAAATGTGTCATGCTTGAGAAATATAGAGAAGCAAAGAAATGAATCCTTTTAAAGAATCAGTGGGACAATATAGATCTGGAGAGTATTTAATATAGAAACTGTTTTGTAAAGTGTTGCAACATCTGCTGGTATCTGTGATAGTAAACTAGCTGACATTAATTTGACCTTCATCCATAAAGGCATTTTTTAATCATGGTGTTTGGTAAATATTTGCTAAAAGCCATTTTTGAAGGGTTGATATGTCAATAAAACATTGACATTGACTGTAGTCATCACAGTGTAAATAGATCTTTGAACTTCTTCCTTTTATCTCACTGTAATTTTGTATCCATCCATTCATTCCACAATGACATATCACCTTACCCCTACCACAATGGTGATGATGAACCTGCCTTGGTGGTGCATGCCTGTAATACTAGAACCCTGGGAGGGAGGCTGAGGCAAGAAGATTGATCACAGATTTTAGCTTAATCTGAGCAACTTGAGGACTTACCAAGACCCTATCCTAAAATTAAAAAGTAAAAATGACTGAGGATGAAGCTCAGTGCAAACATCCTAGGTTCATCTTTTCTGAATAAAAGATGAACAATAATAAGTGTTGGTGAAGGTATAATGAAATGGAAACTTGTATACTGTTGGTGGAAATGTAAATTAATACAGCCATTATGGAAAAAAAAGTATTTATTTAAAAAATGTAACTGCCATATGACCAGCTACTGGGTATATCTCCAAAGGAAGTGAAATCAGTATGCTGAAGAACTATCTGCATTCAGATGTTCATCGCATCATTAGTCACAATACTCAACACATGGAACCAACCTAAGAGTCCATCAACAACTGATAAATGAGTAAATAAAATGTATACAATGGAACATTATTCAGCCATAAAAAGAAAGAAATTATGTTAGAAAAAATAGGTAGCATTTTTGAGTTTGCATTGGTCCACTGATACTCCTCTCTGTCTGTCTGTCTCTCTCTCTCTCTCTCTCTCTCCCAGGACCTTCTCACAGATCTACACCCCCAGCATTACAGTCTACCCCCACCGTTTTCAGACAGGGCCTCAGTTAGTTGCTAAGTTCCCTAACCCGAGATGAAATCTGTGATCCTGCTGCCTCAGCCTCTTTATGCTACAATTTTTCTGTCTTAGGGTGATATTTTTGCTTTGAGGTGAATGTATTTAAATCAAGGTTTTGTTATAAAATTTGAAGTAGTATTATATAAAATTGCTATAGAAAAGAGAGTGTTCCTACAATTATTTGTTAATGCAATGGTTTGTAAACTAAAAAGTGTTCTATATCACACAGTTTTCCCCATTTTTTCACAGTATCAGGAGTCACTTCTTTCAAATATCATCTACATTTCCATTGCTTAGTGCCTTGGTCAGTACAGTGATGGGTGCCTGTAGTCTCATCTGCTCAGAAGACTGAGGCTGGAGGATCCTTGGAGCTCAGAAGTTTGGGACCAGGCTGGGCAACATAATAAGACACTGCCTCTTAAAATAATTAACAATTCAAAAACCTAATATTATTGCCAATCTGCACTGTAATCAAAGTGTTTCTCTTTGGTCACATTATGACTCTGTTTAGTTTATCTGAGTTAAGTGGTGTGGTAATGGGTTTGACTCATTAGGTTCTCAGAGTCCCCTCACAGAATCCTTTGTTCTGAACTTTTCTCCCCTTGACTTTCATTCACTAAAAATTTGGAAGTATTCATGATAATCCTGGAATTTTGCTCATTAAGAAAAATATCCTGATTATTATTCTCTGCATCAATTCCAAACTTTATTCTCCTCAGTAATATTAAATTAGGCACTTAAAGCCAAAAAAGGTTCAACTGGACATATAATTTCATAAAGAAGGAATTCTAAAAGGAAGAGTTAAGAATCATGTAAACTTCAATCTTTTTTCCTAAATCTATAAGATAATATAAAAATTTTCATTTCCTTGTATATTACTTGCATCTGGTAATGACATTGTATCATGTTAATTTTGACTCTTCAGTTTCTTTCTTTAGCCTGTAAATTCTTCATAAGAGTAAGCAAAACTAAGAGTGTCATAGATACCTACTTCCATTGCTATATTAAATCTTCCCTAAATTCTCCTCTAGCCTTTAAGACATCTCACAATAAGCATCTGCCTGGAATATTGGTTGAATTGTTATTTAGTTGACCAGGAAGCAAAATGATTGGTTATTCTGCCAAGCTGTATAAAATTGAGTCATTAGTGTTTGTTGCCTCCATATTAAATAACATTCAGGCTCACACATGTGTTACTTCCTTTATCTTATTCAGTTTTGCTCATATTCTAAAAATACTCCATCTTCTTTAAAATAATGTCTTAGAAATTGTTAATGTTGTAGGCTAACTTGTGCCCCCCACTAAAAATTCACTTTTAAATTATAACCACCAATGTGGCTACTTTTGCAGATTAGAGCCTTAAAAAAAAAGATTAAGTGGAATCTTAAGTGTGGGCTCTACTCTAGCACGAGTGATCTCCTACACAGGAAGAGACCTCAGGAATGAGGCACCGGAGGGCAGCCTATGGGGAGATGCCACAGAAGGATGCATGGAGAGGCATGAGAGAAACTGAAGCTGTCCACTGCACTTGGACCTCCCATCACAGAACTGTGTGGAAACATTTCAGCTCTCCAAGGCTCCCTGCCTGAAGTGCTTTATTCTGGCAACAGCTTTAGCCAACTAACATCACTGGACAGGGCCAGCTCTTAGAGCTGGACTCCAAAGTGTAAGCTGGTGGGAAATTTTAAAAAATATTGTTTTCTGTATAAATGGTATTTTTAAAATTACCTCATTCTGAATACTTTCTTATCAATGAGTAAGCACTTTCATTTACTCACCAATGAGAACAAAGAAATGTGTTTTAGTTTGTAAAAGAGCAGTTTATGTTAACTGAATATTTTCTGTTATGGAAGGTTAAACTGAAAAGTGTTAAGAAGGCTTTCCTTAGATTATTTTTGATAGCAGTGTAATTTACCTCTAAAGGATCTATGATCTATGCTTAAAGGCATAGTGAAGATAAATAGCATAATACTGTCATTATATATACTAGTTTAAGAAGCTATGATTAATAACTGTTAGTTCTAGAGCTCCATGTTAATATTTTTGGAAGCAAAAACTGGCTCACACACTGACTTTACCTCCACACTAATAATTCAACCTTTAGTTGCTACTGCCACCCTCAACTCCAAATCCTGATAGAAACTGCACCAAGGCCTATAAAATAAAACAGATGCTTCTAAGAGAGACCTCAGAATAAGAATGTTAAAATAATTTTATGTAGTAGCTTAAAGTTAATCAAATCATGCATTTTAAAGATCATGTTTTTCCCAGATAGTGAATGTAAGAGAGAAGATTCTGTATTTCATATCAAGAATTAATTCAATTAAAAGAATAATGTAGTGAGCTAGTTCTGGAAGACAGCAGAGCTCTTTCAAGAGGTTATGACATTATATTCACAATGTATATCTTGGAGAAATCTCTTATTTTTAATCATTTTTAAGTGTAAAAGTAATAAAACTAGTTGAAGATACAGCTCAAATAGTCTAATAGCTATAATCATATTTCTTTTGAATTTTTTCAAGATAAAAGAAATAGACTGATAGAAAAGCTGACCCAGAGGTGAAAATCACAGAAAAAATGATGCCTTTGCCAAGTTTCATGTATTTGTCTACAGTTACAATGTAACTCATACATGCGGAAAAAAAAAAAGTATTGAAAGAACACATTGAAACCAGTTATGAATTCTTGTCAACTACTGCCAGGAGAAAATCATTAAGACATCATATAACTTAATGGGGAGTCTAAAACCAGTGAGAGATAATATGGATTCACATTTTAGCCTTCTATATCTTTGAATCATATCTTGAGTGAAAAGAACAAAGAGTTTTAAAAGTAACTATATGGGACACAAGAACGTTGAAACAGAAGAGCAGGCAAGCGCTCATAACAGAAGATGAGATAGTAAATTTCTCATTTCTTCTCCTGGATTACCTAAGCATTAATACAGTAGCAATGCATATTTAAAATCTTATTTTGTGTATATTAAAACATTTGAATATTGAATGCTTCACATGGATTTTAAAAATGGATTAAGTTAAGGGTTTCAAGCCATTTGAGAACTTCCTCTAAACACAGAAGAGTATGTATGGTTGCTAGTTTAATATAGCACAGCTGCTTTACAAGAATTTACATGTTGCCTGTCTTAGCTAGAACTATCCATGCCAGGAATAGATTAATACTTAAGGTATCACAGAACAGCAGCAAGACCGCCCATGTAGAGGTAGCTATATTCACCTTTCCCATCCAAAAATAACTTTATTAGGAAACATCACATACCTTCTTCTTGCCAAATGATTCATAAAAACATAAGTCTTAAATCAGTCATGAAATTTGTAATCTATTTTAAATTTTCCTAAATTCAAACACTGAAACCTACTCTGAATTCCATACTATTTAAAAAGTTTTCTTATTTATAGCTAAATAAATTTTTTCACCATTATTCTGGTGGCTGAAACCTTGTTAGGCCCCAGCAGCCTCTGAATAGCAAGACATATTATCAATAATACACAAATTCCTGATTTTATATCCACCCGTAGGCCATAAGACCTCCAGGATCCAGTTTCAAATGTTTCTTGAAATCTCTAAAGGTTACTCTGTCTTCTACCCTCAGGTCAAGTGAAGAGGCTTTTCTCCTACCACTCTATTTTATCCTGACACTCTATCTCACACTCTCGAAGTCATTAATCCTCAGTGTATCAGAAGCTGCTGTGTTCTAGGCAGAATTTGTTGAAAAATGGCCCTCAACTTTACCCCTTACCCTGTTCTAAGGCAGCACAATGCCTGTCCAGAGTTTTATTAAATCTTTCATAAAAATATGTTCTTAATTGTCAGCTCCTGAGAAGGGCCTAATCAGTTCACGTGTCCAGTAAAGTACGAACGCTAAGCTCCCCTGGGAGCCTTTATATCCTCATCATCACAGGTTATGTCCCTGTGAACAAAACAGAGCAAAACTAACAATTTCCTCTTTTTTTTCATCAGCAAAATTCAAAGATCCTTTGCATGTTACCTCAAACATACAGATGCTGATGGAAGGTCATAGCAAGTGGGCAAAACGAAGGATATTTGGACTAAGGTTTCCCTCCGGTTTCCACCTTTCTAATAAAAGGAAAGCACTACTGATGGAAGAACATTAAGGTAGCATTCAAAACTCTGTCGCCCAAAGAACAAAAATTGTAAGAAATGGAATCAAGGATGGATGGCTAATTAGATTCACAGTTCAAGTGTTCTTTATTACTGCCATTTCCATTGAAAGTTAATATTTTGGGAGAAAAAGTATATATATTTATAAGACAAATATATATATATGAGTTCAGATAGACTTTAAAAAAATCAATATATAAAATTATAATGAATAAAGTGTGCTTTATCCTTCATTTATTCTGTTTCACCAATGCAAAACCAGATGATACCCTTGCTAACAATTCTAGGTTCATCTTGGGTACTGAATATATTTTCTTTCAATCCTTCTACAACATTAAAATCTACCATCTATTCAGGTTCTTGTAGCTCTCATGCTAAATGGGTACAACTTGCAGCATTGAAAGTAAAACACAATAAAGTGGGAATTGAGAGTCTTGGTACAAACACAACTGTCACAATTTATGTAAGCTCATGTGTGTACTTTGTTAATCGGGTGGACCCTTAAATATCAGGATATGGAGAGCAAATTCAAACAGTTATTTGATAAGGTCAAATTTTCTCCTTATACTTTTTTTTTTTTTTGGTACGAGGGATCAAACTCAGGACCTTGTGCTTGCATGCCAGGCATGATGCCACTGAGCTAAATCCCCAGCCCATCTCCTTATACTTATCAATCATACTGTCTGTTTGAATAGGAGTTGTACCAAAACTCCATGAGAGCTCTTGGAATAACATGCATCCTGAATGGAAAATACATTGGCATATTATGTACACCCAGTTGGGAAATAACTCTATAAATTCAATCGACAATGGACTGGATATGGATGCAAAAGTGGAGTGGTTTCCTGAAGTTCAGACTTAAATTTGTGATAATTTGATTTGGGTTATTGTTTGAGAGAGAAGATATCTGAAATCTAACAACAGTGAGGATTTCACTATTGAAATCCTTTGTGGAGTTCCATAAGAAAATGTGAAGAAGAATAAGGTGAATATCACACTTGTACAAAGAACTGAGCATTGCTTATAGATACCTTCCAAGAAGCATGAATAGATAACTTGTGGGCATTTTATTGAATAGTCAATACATATGAATTGAAAAGAAGTGGATATTAAACAATTCTGGTTGCGACACTGGGTTACTATTTTGTTTCTTTAAACTAGATTTTAGTTTTCTTGCTTCTTAGTTTTCATCTGAAAAATGAAGGGGCTTATCTTAAAAAACTGTAAGGATCCTTCTAGCCCCAAGAGATTATAAAGCTAATACATTAAAAGATTTTAAGATAGGTTTTGAAAGTTCCATAACCAGAAATGACACCAATGTAATAAAGTTCCAGCAGAGAAAATAGAAATCACATTTCACACTAAAATATTTAGATAGGACGTAAGAGAAATAAGAACCCCTTCTCTGTTTCAGTACTACATTTCCCAAAGGTAAATCAGACTTTTAAAGTCATAAATGCTGAATAATAACAATAATAGAATAAAATGTTACAACTGCAAAGAAATAGGCCTTTTCAGATACGCACTAGAAAATGTTAACTAGAATCTACAGCTTGGCAGGGCCATTTGCTGGGCTTACTGAATCATAGCTCTTCTCTCCTTTGAATCTGAGGTCTGTTTCTCATTGGCAAGAATGCTTTAGATTTAGCACATGAAGAGCTGCGCAGGTTTGTGTTGGGTTTGCCTTTGTGAGAGATCTACAGACGTCTGAGAGAGCATAGAACATTTAGCCACAGCAGGAGCTTCCTGCAAAAATACAGGAAATGAGGGTGCTTTCTCTATAAGCCAGGCCCCCTTTTCTTTTATAGGCCCTGGGCATTTCTCAAATGCTTTAGGCAGAGATGTTCTTATCCCTAAATGCAGATTTGCTTTTGTTTGTTTTTAGTAACCAGCAGAAATATAAATAATATAATGTTAAATGGATCAATAAGACTCTATTAATGCAACAAGGCAGAAAGCATCTGTCATTTATGTGTGTAGTGGGTGATGGAGCAATCTAGAAAGAAAAATGAATAATCTTGAACATATGTGAAGATGGGTACTGTAGAAAGAGCTGGCTAGAATTTAAGAACTATCGGATTTGTGATCCTGATGGTATAAATGAATAAGGGCACAGGCAAGGGTATAGTTTTGATAGAGTACAAGGTGGCATGCAAGACACAGCCCCAGAAAGCAAAAACAAAAAGAAAGGAAGGAAGGAAGGAAGGAAGGAAGAAAAGAAAGAAGGAAGAGAAAATAAAATAATATTCATACTTGTATTCACATATTTTAGGAAGAGGAGATATTTTGTCTAAATTGATAGATTGCATAAAATATAATTAATTTGTTTGGAAGGAAGCTTAAATAAGGCCTAAGAGGCATAATGGAAAATAAATGAAATAGCACTAAAATATTTGAGAGCAACAAACAAGGTATCTGTTGTGTGCTTGGTTGTTAAAGTGAGTTTTCCTACACAAAGGAACTATGTACTGCACTATTAGAATTCATTTAAATTCCAGTGGACTGGGGCTGAAGTTGGGATGCAGAGTCAGATTGCCGACTGAGGTCTGTCTCAGCCCCACACATAAAAAAATCTCCCTTAAATACTCTCTCTTCAACTGATTGCTCTCCTGCCCACCCACCCTACCCCATGCTAGAGATTGAATCCAGAACCTTCACATTGACTTTATCCTCAGCCCTTTTTTGGTTTTGTTTTTGAGGTAGGGTCTCACTAAGTCACTGAGTTGCCCAAACTAGGCTTCAATTTGGGATCTTCCTGGCTCAGCCTTCCAAAGTGCAGGAATTACAAATGCGTATCACCATGTCTGGCTCCAGTTATTTATTTTGTGAGTCAACCCACCTCTGAAAAAGAACTTCTCCCATTTATGATTAAATAAATGTCAACAACTTCTTATGTCTTTGTAAATATATCATTTCTCATTGCCAAAAATCAAAGTAAGTATTTGCTAATGGTCATATTACAAATATGATAAAGACACAAGTAATTATACAGTTCTGGTTGCAATGGATCTTTCCTACTTCTTTATAATTTATTATCGTTAATAACAAAACAGGAAGTTTTTTATATCTTCAACCCATCAACTTCACAGGCACATTTATTCATTTACTACTAGCACCAAAAGCACATTTTTCACTTCATACTTGTACTCAATACTTGTAGTATTAAGTTGCATTACCCTAGATCCAGTTTCTGTGGTGGGGTTTAAATCAAATTTGGATAAGCTTACTTCTTCTGGTTACAAATGCACTGTATGAAGGCATAATATTATAGCATCATATTTTTATGGTAAGAAAATTTATATGCGTATTTGTTCAACAATTTATTTATAATTATAAAATACTAATTATAAGTATTTGTTTATTCAATTATTATTTAATTACGTTCCTTATGGGGAAGAAGAATGTAACACTTTCTTCTAAAGGAATACTCTTAAAAAATTTTTATTGACACTGCAAAATAATTTTGGAAGAACTTTTCACATTTCAATTGACAGCGCAATTGTAAAGCATGTGATTTTTGATATATTTTAAAGGTTGACATTTTAAATTATAACTGTTATGGCATCCCTTCAAGTGCTTTCAATGACATATAAACAGATGAACTGTTTAATACCTGTCACATTTATTGCAACAAATGAATGCATTCTTCCTAACAGAAACTACTTTCTTTCTCCCCTTGAAACCATATTCCAATCATTACCCTCATAGAGTTTTATTCTGTTAAAATATGTTTTTATATTACAAGTTATTTTAAGTGATCCCTTGAAAGAAAGTGAGAAAAATTCATGACACATAAATAGTAGAGATCAAAGGCAGAGCAGATCCAGAAGGATAAAGATGTAGCTCACTACCTGAGCAGTGATATTTTAAAATCTATGATATTGTGATGTGCACATTTTCCCTTGCAGTTGTTTGCGCTGATACTAGGTAGCTTCTTCTAATCTCTTATAAAAATCTTTACCCTGTTTTAAAACTTCTTTGCAACAAAATATCTACATACATTTAAAAAATTACATTTTTTTTCTCATCCAAATGGCCATAGATGAATGTTTTAAAAAATCTTCCTGAATTTCATTATCATTTTAATTTTTATTAGACGTAATAGTAATAATGATACTACTGATAATAACAGTAGCTTTCACTTTTGGAAGACCTGCTAAATTCTTGGCACCAATCTAAGGGTCAATTACTTGTACCTCTACTCCATCTATTTGTGTATAGTGTAGCCACCAGCACTAGAAAAGTAAATGGCACATAATGAATGATTCACTGGTAAGAGGCATGAAAAATAAGATTAACTTTTCAGGCTCATGATTACATTATAAAAACATATAAAGAAGGTACTATAATTAACCAAGGTTTACTTATGAGGAAACAGAGATGGCACATTTATTTATTACCTTAACCAAGTGATTAAAAAGATGTCAATTTAAAAGTAAACCAGGCAACTTAGCTCTTGAGTCACTAGAGCAAAACATACTAAACTTGTTACTGGTTTTGACACATAATTTATTTTAAACATAAGTTAAGTTTTATTATTAGCAATGCATCATTTAATGAGATGAAAAAGGTATGTTACTAAAAGGTTTTAGAGTGCTTGTACTTATGTACATTAACCAAACTGGAATCTACGTGACACATCTAGGTCAAAAGTTTAGGAAGCAGGAAAGAGGTGATGCAGATCAGGCCAGCACAGCTGGTCAGGGCACTGCATTCCAGGTGCCCAAGCTCCTTGCATCTCCTAACTCTTTTACCAGATGAACTACAGTGGCCAAATTATTGACAACTTGAGGAGTTACACCCTGTCGTCTTGGACAAGACTCAGAGATCCATGCATAGGTGCCCTCTTTAAGAATAACAGCACAAAGTTATAACTATAAAATTGAGTATAGGGAGTTGGAAAAGTTTTATTTAAGTCAAAGTACTCTGCTGGTTTTTTCATATTTACTTTATTTCTCACTGTTCTAGCCAAACTGCCCACTCCTGATTCTCTGACACAGTCATATAATTAGAGGCCTATTGTCTTATCCAACTTTCACAAACTAGGTACTTGTCCCACCATATGCAGTCTTTTTGAGGAGAATATATAGTTCTTTTATAGATAAAAATAATTCTTAATAAACATTTGCATGCATAGACGGAAAACTAAAATTTATGAAGGTTTAATTGTCCCCAAAATATTTTAGAAATATAACACAAAGTAAGGCATAATTACAGAGTTCAACTCAACCAATAACAAAATCAATAGAGCCTGTGATCCAAATAATTTTGTTAATATAATTTAGTAAATATATTTAATTAAATTTCAAGTCAATAATGGAAAAGATCAAATTTCCATTGATATAACTCTCCTCAGCTTTGGAAAAAGCATATCAGATTTCAACTTAAATTGTATTAAGAGTTAAATGTGAAATAGACCTATTCATAATTGGAAATTTATTAGAAAGTTGTTATTTTCAACAAGTTTACTATACTTCAGTGGTAAGCAGAAATAAATTCCTCTCTGGTCAAAATTCAATCTAGCCAGAGACACACCTCTATTTTTTTTTATCTTTCCTACCTCTTACCCATCTGTCAAATTTTAGAATAGGCTCAATGATTGTGTAAATAAAGCAATACAAAAATACTCAAGTGAGAGGAATTAAACTATTACAAATCAAATCACTTGTTAGAAAGAACTTGATGTGATATTTTATTTCCAGCTGGAATCTGTTCTTCAGAGCAGTTATAGTCAGACATTCCAGAGTCTCAATTCTGGAAGGGACCTGAGAAAACTTGCAGTATAATTGGTTCATTTTACAGACTTAGAAATAAGGAGTTAAGGAGGGTTTAATGAACTACCTTATTATGAGGTAGGTCATTCCATATCAGTGGTAAATGAGCTAAGAATAGGAATTCCCCTCTCCTTAATCTCAATTTTGTAGTCCTTTCAATTAAGACTAAATCATATGTGATTCACCTAATATGATGGCAAACTGATCTTACTTCTCAGTTATATTTTTAATCTCCCAAGGGATGATTTTTCCAACCTGTTTCGTATCGGAATTTAACTTATTTTCACTCTAAAATTGTTAGAAATATAAGTTGAAAAAAGAATGACAAAGGCAGCAAATAACTTCTCACAAAGAATCTTATCAGGGCTAATTAAGAGAAAGCAGTTCAAATTTGGACCTTGCATTTCTAAGCCACTTTTTCACTGTCAAATATGTGACAGCTCATAACTTGGGGAGATACTGTAAAAACATGGCAATGCTGTTGGTTTCCATGTGAAGCTCTGACAGGTACACAGTGGGAAGGCAAAAGCAGATCTCTCACAGTAACTGAATTTTCCTCCACTATATGCTTTTTCCTATGTATCTTCATTAAGCAACACTGGGGCCTCATAAAAGTTGGCTGGCACTACATCACACACACAAAAAGGTCAGGAAGAAAAAGCTGTCAGATGCAAAGAGGCATTTCGTGCCCTCAGACTTTGCTCTACGGAACAGTGACTCATGTGAAACGTAATGTGGAAAGGAAGCTGACACACAGGGAAGGGAGAACAATGATGAGTTTCCAAAGATGTTCTGTGGGACAAAGAACAATCACAGAGCCCCTATTTTGGGGTGCAGAAGCATGACTTTGGAATTTAAAAATCACAACTTCAGTATGGAATAAGAAACTGTGTTGTAGAGCTGTGAATTTAAGATAAAGTAGCTAGTAAACTTTTATTAATATTTTTACAGTTTATTAGCAAGATAAGTTATTGTATTGCTGAGCACTTTTCAGTCTAAAAATAATTGAAGGCAGGAACTTTCATTTTGCAAGGAAGAGGGCTCTGAGATATAATAAAACTGCACCATTAATATTGCATTCACCATGGCACTCTAATGCCAAATATAACTAAGACGAAACATCTGTCTAAAATACTTTTTGGAAACATTGAGGCCCCTAAACCCTGTTGTTAATGCCCAGGATTGAAATTGAAACTTGTTTTGCCAGGGTGTCTTAAAAATAGTATCTAGAGTAGTTTAAAAATTTAAAACAATTCACCCTCCCATTTTCCTGTTTCTATTTATAACAACGTATCACCTTGTGTTCCTGTTAAGAGAAAATTTTTTACTCATTCGTAGGAGTGTAACAGTGACTCTGTGGATTTAGTACAATGAATAATCTAGAACTATTGTAACATTAAACATAATTAAACATTATATATACATATACATGACATCTGTGGCAACGTCACTCAATTACCAGTATTACTAAACATGGTGTATACATTCAAGATAACACTACTAGTAAGAACATGGGTGTTAATTCTACCCCTCAAGGTCCCAAGGAAATGATTTTGAAAGTCTGACATATGTCCATAATTCCACTGTCATCATTATTTTGTTGGATTGCCTTTCAAGGTTTGCTTCATTCGCAAATGAACTATATATCATTCTTGGAAATTTGTCTTACTCTAATCAATGTGTTCTAAATATCTTTGATTCTGCTGGAAATCCAGCATAGATAGTGAATATGCTTTCATAAGGTATGCAATACCTGAAAGTAGGGTCATCCAAAATTTTGACAGGTGGCAGCAAAAGTGGTTGATGTATCATCGTAGGGTCCTAGATGACAAGAGAACATTCCTGTGAATTTGTTAGTATTATTAATGGAGAGTGGAATTTTATAGAATTTAAGTTAAAGATATATACCAGTGTATCTCTCTGTTAACACCATAGACATGTATTTTAAATGGTGAATTTGAATTGAAAATTAGGAGAAGATAAATCAGGCACATTTAGACTACCATCAAGATAGCCTGGAAGCCAGTGAGAGGTTTTTCTTGGCATGGAATGTCCCAAGAATGGGCACACTAATGGTCACACGCATGGAGGTAGCTCTTGTCTGTTGCTTCAGATGGTAGCACAGGTAGACATGGACTCTCTGGAGACATGGCTCGGTCTGTGTACTGGGGGTACATCAGTCCCTGACCTCATGGAGCTTATGTTGTCAGGAGAAAACGGTAAACAAATATATAGAAAAATACAGCAGGCTTAAGTGACTAGATTGAGAAGGATGAGGTAGTGGTATAATAGTCAGAATGCAACAGCCCCTCTGAGAAGCTGGCATTTGAATAGTGACCCAGAGAGAAGGTGTACCCTGTCGGGTTCAGTAGAAAGGTTGTTCCTGGAGAGGGTGGGAGACAAGAATGACTTGACTGGTGCAGAGTAGGAACAGAGGAGGGAAATGAGGGATAAAAGACCCAAGCCAGAGCCAGATGGCATCAGAAATGAGCTTTAACTTTCCTTACAAATCAGGTATAGTAACAAGTTAAATTTATCTGCTGTTAAGCAAAGACTGAATGGATATAAAGGTGATCTGTATACATCTTTTCAGGTTCAAACTAATGTGGAAAGTGAGAAACAGCTATAATATGGTTTACCTTGCTTTGCATTTTCACAGTATTGGACTTGAGGAATTTCAGAAATATCAGATTTGTGTTTTACAAATTATTTACCTCAATGAACTCATACTGTGATTTGAGGAGCTTTTTACTGACTAAAACTTCACAGAACATTAATTTGCTGCTGTCTTTTATAATACTCTGAGTTATTGTCAAGGATTTCTACAAAGACAGTAGGATTATTTATGTGAATAGTCAAAAGGATTGTTATTTTAACTAATTTATAATTAAGAAGGATTATTATTAAAAGCAATCTCAGCAATAATATCATTTGTGAACCAAGGAGTACTTTAATGACCTTGTTAAATTACTTTGTCAATGTTCACACTTTCACACATTTTAATGATTCATTACAAAAGAACATATGCTATAATTAGGATTGTGATCTAGTCATATGAAAAAGGCATGTATTTGTACATTAAGAAACCAGATTTTTTTAAAAGCTATTTTGAAAAAAATAAAAGCTCTTTTCAGCCCAGGCTTTATTGGCATACATATGGAATTTGGTAGGTTCAAAGTTGAAGTTTATTTTGAATATTTGCCCAACTTGCTAGAAAATGTCACTAGAAATAGAAATGACTGAGAAACATTTTTTTTTTTTTTTACTGCATGGCTCTAGAAATTTCACTCTTCGTCCCAACCAAAAATGCTAAGAAGAAACTTTGCACCCTCTTGGTGTTCTGGACAGACACACAGATAGTATCAGCAGATATATTAAGTAGTTCATTTTGGTTATCATGGCACATATTAAGAAAATTACAGTGTGTATCAGTATGTACCTGCTACTACTTTTTTCCTGAAAAATTAATATATGTAGTATCAAATTATGTAGTAAGATAGATTGACAACCAGTAAGAGGGAATACAAAGAAATATAAAAACACAAAGAAATTAATAAAGATACCTAGAGACAGTGTAATTTAAGTAGCACCATTGGGTAAGGTGATTGGACAATAAATCTAAAATCAACTAAATCCTGACTACACAGAAATGATATATTTTAAATAAGAATAATAGAAATATCTTCTCCATGCAGTGTTGTCATAGGGAAGCAGATAATTAAGCTAAAGAAAAAGAACATGCCTAAGTATATTTGTTAAAAGAAAATCAAAATCTTGAAGAAATATATTAGTTAAATTGAAAAAAAAATGAACTGATAGCTATGTCAATTAAGCTGATGCAAAATGATAAATTATGTGAAACAAATTCCATAATGTTTTAAAACTCTATAATTTTTTAAAGTGGAAAAAATAATTTTTACACCAGTAAGAAGAGACAAAATCATATTTGAGAGATTTGTAAAGAAGCTCCACAAGTTATTTTAAATATTTAGCAGATCAAAAATAAGACAGACAGACAGACACACAGACCCTGGAAAGGAATTATTCACTTTTCTTCCTCTCTTTGTTTTTCACAGGAGATTTTGACAGATATTTGATGGGGCGTTTGAATAAAAGGAAATGGAAAGTTAGGGCTCTGATTGTAGGGATCACCCCTCCGTATTCTTAATCAGGATGAGAAATGCTATTCACACATTCCCAGTTTTCAAAATAGTAAAACTTTTTTTCCTTACCCTAGACCACCTAAGAGACAAACTTTCTCTTAAATAATTATAAAAAGCAATGGATTAACCATAATTTTACAACATCAAGTTATTGCTGCTCTATTAGAAACAAATGTTTTAGAGGAAATTTTTCATTTGTTTAACATATAATTCACTGTCATTCATAATTAGGAAAATGCAAATTAAAACCACAATGCAATACTATGTTACACCCACCAGAGTGGAAAAAATTACAAAATTTGACAATAATACACAGTCTTGGAAAGGATATGGTGCAATAGAAACCTCATGTAATGTTGGTGGGAACATAAATTGGTACAAGCACCATGGACTGGTGGGATCCTGAAATCCCTCTCATAAATATGTTCCCCAGAGGAGCCCAGACATATGTGTACAGGAGAGAGTTGGAAAATGTTTATGGCTTGGTTGTTTCTGATCGCCAAATGGGGGAAGCAATTCAAATGGCTCCCGGCAGGAGAAAGGATAATTACATTCTGCTACATTCATGCATTGGAATACTGACTGACTTTGAAAGCCAGGACCCAGAGCCACACACATTAGTGGTAACACAGCTCAAAAATGTAGGACTGAATGTAAGAAGAAAGTCTCCAAAAATATGTTTATGATGATTCCATTTTCACAAAAGTAAGAATAAAACAAGTAAATCTCAGTAATAGATTGCTTAGAAACAAATACACATGAGCAGCAAAGCCATAAAGTAAAGAAAGGAGTGATCAAAACAAGCTTAGGTAATGGTTTACTTCTGAGGGTGTGTGTGTGTGTTGATCAGGCAAGAAGATGATGAACAAATTGGATTCTAGACAAATAGGTGGTTAAATATGTTTGTGCTATACTCCATCCCTCCACTCACCCATCCATCCATTTATCTACCATGTCTTCCTTCCTTCCTTCCTTCTTTCTTCCTTCCTTCCTTCCTCTCTCTTTCTTTCTCTTCCTTTCTTCCTTTTTGTTTCCTTCTTAGATTTAAGATTAAAATAAGTTTTATGTAACAATGTTCAGTATATGAATACTAACTCTAGAATGATACATTGGTTTTGAATTCATGAATCTAAATAAATTAAAATCCAAGATATTTGTGATAGATCAGGGGATTTGGGTATGTGAGAGATTAAGCTGTCTCACACAATATTGATGGAATATCGAAGGTTTTTTTTTGTATTAAAATAAGAACCCATACAAGATTTCACATTTCTGTAGTATGAGCAATTTGTACACTTAGAATTCCACAAGTATGATATAGGTGGGTAAATTATATTTCATATTTATTTACTTTCCTAGTTATTTGGATGGAATTTTATGATACCAGTGATACCAAATCCTTGAATTAATGCGCACATGTGTGTATGTGTACGTGCATGTGTGGTGCTCAGGTGTATGTGTATATGTACTCCTGAGTCTGTCAATTTATATTTTGGATTATTACAAAGTTCCTAAGACTTTCAGATTAGAATGACACAGACAGGGAAAAGGTGCCCCACAATCCAAAACTAATAATTTTCACCTAAGAATGAAAAGAGAAGTATTGTTTGTATCTTTTTATTTATGGGTCCTTCTGAGTGCTCAGTGCTTAGTTATTTACAGAGAAAACCGCTGGATTTAAATATGCACCATTTTCACTCTTTTACTTTGTTGTTCTACTTTAGAACCTGATATGTTGATATATCAGTCTTGCTCTGACCATCTCCAGAGAGCCTGCCCCGAGAGACTGAGGCACCCAGGGAGACTCTAGGACCTCCGCCTGAGTTACCATCTGCTCCATTTGGGTTCAGTCCTCAGCATGAAGGCCCTGCCTACTTCCCAAGAGGTGATGCTTGCTTCGCCCAAAGTCTTAACAAAGAACAACACTTAGGCTTAACACTCAATCCCGTTCCCAAAACCAAAGACCAGAGAACACTTTTTCTTTCTAGCCCAACTTTTAGATAAAGCAGCTGAAAGACATTTACACGCTGACTGTAAATGCCACCCACGTGGGGTACCCATTGTCCATGGCCAAGTATCCAAAGTGTCTCCCCATCTTAGTTCACCAGTGGACTTGCATTTCCTGACTGTTCTGGTGAATAAAATGCAGGTATGTCTTATTGGATCAGTTTATCTTCTTTTGACCTTCTTTTGAGCCTCTCTTGCCCTCTTTTGTTCTGTTCAATTCTCTTTCCTTTGTCCTGTTTCTTTACTTTCTAATTCTATGCTTGACCTTAGTTTTATATCAGGCTTTTCATTCAGCCGTCAATAATTGCTAAGTTAACTTTATTCATATCTTTCTACTTTTTAGATGAGAATTTCCTGGATTTTTTTTCTGTCCTAGATTGTCATGCTATTTAACATTTATAGCAAATTTTGTATACCTAATTTATTACAAGACAATTATAATAAACTTTCTTCAAGCTACAAGTGGAATTCTGCTAGCACAGGCACTCAAGTATTTGTCACCTCTGCTGCATTTAGATAAGGGAGAACAAATATCTTGGCAATGCCTTTTTGTGACTAGAAATACTGGGCATGATCAGTTCCCTTTGTGGGGATTGAAATTAGCTTGAGAAAGGCTGATGTGGTTCTTCAGACGGAGAAATTATTGCATGCAAATTACAAGTGCAAAGTAATTGAACTGAAAATTCTTTCAAGGCTTTTATTCACATCCAAGTTATTTTAAGTGTCTTTTCTACCATTTCATAAAATCCACTCAGATTAGAAACTGTCACACTTTTGTCCTTATAAAAGTTGTTATTGGTCCCAGATTTTGTTTTACTATTATTATCTTCTGTTGGGCCATCTCACCATAACTTTGTGCAGGCACATATATTTTTAGAATCTAATGCAGAAAATACTACATACAAGAACCAAATTGAATGTGGACTAATTTTTATATTATTTTACATTTTACTGCTTTTTAAAACATTATTTTCTTTAGGTTTTATGAGAACAACTTTATCATAAATGCACTAGTTGATAACTATTACTGCAAATAAAGTCAGAAATTTCAAGTAGAGTTAAAGAACAGGAAAGGATGGCGGGAAGTATAAATCATTTGACAATTTACTTTTACTTTTGAGCAATACTTCATTTAAGAGAGAGCTCAGTTTAATGCAAAATAGTCCAATGCTTATGGCTTGCAATCTAATAAAGAGTGCTTTTAGAGAATATGGAAAGAATATTATTTTACTTTCTCTGAAAAGAATTGACAATCAATATTTTTGGACAATCAATATTTTCTCAAAGGAAAATTATTGTTTTTCTGAATGATACACATATCTGGGCTCAGAAGAAAAAAACTCAAGTTGTCATATTTCTAGGTGAATGCGTGATTAGGATTCTGTTTTAAAAGAAAAGAAGAGGTTAGCTCTATGATTCTCAAACAAGAAATCTCAATTACAAAAAGTTGCATTGTTACAACTTGTGAGTTGTGTCACTTCTAAAAGTACATTTTAAAAAAGTCTATCATGAAGGTTTCAAACAAGTCACGATTTTATTTGATCACAAATGTACATCTGAATTTTTAAAATAGTCCTTTGCTTTTAACTTTAAGAAACTCCCAAAACTATTCAATGATGAAAGACCATTCACAGTTGGCATTCCTTTTACAATTATCTTTAAATAGTTATCAACACATATAAACTTGATAATTTACAGATTAATAAAATTTAATTCAATGCTTCCCAGACAGATTTGCCATTAAACGGAAGTTGTATTCTACAGTATATGGTTTTCTAAATGCTGGATTTACTTTCCTTCAACTCCACTTCTAAGTGTTTTTCTACTATGTAGCCCTATTGTTCAGAAAGGCAATAAGTAATGGAGTAAGGCTTTTGTGGGGAGGCAGCAGTTGGCAAGTTTACTAGTTTTAAAAAGAAATTCTGCCAGTTTCAACCACTGTTGGGCTACTTAAGGAGAGACTTCAACATTTCGTGTTAAAACACTGAATAACACTTTCATTTATTCCAGTTTGAAAAGTCACCCTTGGAATTCAGTGAATCTCTGACACAAAAGTCACTGTAGTAGGCATTTTTACTTAGTTATCTTCCCTTACAAAGAGTGTGTGGAGATAAATATCAGGTTGACCTAAGAATAATAAAATAGTAACTAACTTTGAGTATTTTTTCTTTGGAAACAAGCAGTGCTTCTAACATCTTCAGAGTTGCAGCTCTGGTATCTATTGTGTATTGGGTACAAAATAACATAAAGTCAATACCCAGTTTTCTGTAAAATAGAGACTGGTACAAAAATCCATGCTCTCACGCAACTGTTTATTAATTAACATTTAAGCACTCAGTATGTGTAAGCCTGCATATAAATGCTTAGAATACAACAGTGAGAAAAAAGCTAGTAGCACTCCGTGCACCTGTGGAGAGTTCATGTTAGTGTAATGGATAGAAAATAAATAATAATATAGAACAAGTGTAAATTGGAGTAGAGGGTTTGTTTCACAGTGATTAATGTCATAGAAAAAATTCAGGACAAACCAAAATAGATGACAAGGGAAAGAGTATTGTGGTGGCAGAAGTGTAGGTTCAATTTTTAAACAGTTGTTAGAGTAGGAGCCATAGAAAAGGTTGCATCACAGGAGACTATGAGGAAGTGAGGGATGAAGCATCCTGATATTTGGGCAAAAAGTATTCTGTGGTCACTGAAAGACGCCTCCAGATAATTTTTAATTGTCATTTAGATGATATAATTATTTTCCTTTAAATTTGTGCCAACTTATATCAGAAGTACTAGCAAGACAGGAACTTGTCTAAAGTGGAAGGAAGCAACAAAAGGAAGTAGAGACACTAAAATCTGAAATTCAGGAACTATATAGGACCACAAATAAGGAAGATTAGAATTTTTTCCGTATTCAGATATTGCAACGAAATTTATGGGAGGAGTAGTAGAGAAAAAGAAGAATGGGAAACTTAGAAGGGTACTGAGCTACTTCCTTCCAAACAGTAGTCTCACACTGATTTCTAGAAATTGCATCAATGAAATAATATGTTGCTTATTACAAATTTAACTGTATTCCAAATAGATATTCCCATTGGAATTGAAATGTTGTGATAGAAGTCTAGATAGGAAACTTTGTACATCTAGAGTGTATTTCTTTCCGTGATTATTGCATTATGTAATTATTTGTGGAAAAAATCTAAAGTATTGTGTGCAATTAGGAGCAAAGTGCTATCTAAGTGTAAAGATGTAATTTTTAAAAAATAAAGCACATGCTAGTAAAGACTGGAACCCATCTACTAACTGCTAATTTTGGTATAGTCATTTTATTAAATATGAACATATTGATTTCATGATCAAAAACTTAATTTTGAAACAAATGAAATGTGGTCAAGAAAGTCATTTTCTCAAGAAAAATGTTTTGAAAAATGCCTGGTTTTGAACATAAAAGTCTCCATATGAGATTAGATCAAAATAAAATTGGAGTAAGCAGACAGCACTGAAATCTATAAGGTGG
The DNA here is from genome assembly GCF_000247695.1 of Heterocephalus glaber. The sequence goes on along the minus strand of NW_004624899.1, from coordinate 2,494,030 downwards.
GTTTTCTCAATATTTCATTCATTGTAAAATTAATTTAATACTTCAAAAGTTATCTTCCTTGGTTACACTTTTTAAAAAGGATTTACTATGCTGTGTTCCACATCCCGAACTAGAAATAATCAGAAGAGACAAGGGTTTTTGATCATAAAATTATGCTCAAATTTAATGAACCAGAGTTCACTTTGCCTACAGCCTTCAAGATATATATATATATATATATATATATATATAATCAACAAAGAGTTTATTAACATGCTTCTCAGTTTTACAAAACACTAATGTGCCAAGTCCTATATCGGTAGTTAAAGGTAAGCAGCCAGGTGTGGTGGCGCATATCTGTAAATCCAGCACTTGGGAGGCTGAGACAGGAGGATCTCCACTAGTTCAAGGCAAGCCTGGCCTAGGACAATACCCCTCCACCATGCCATTGTAAAGACAGTACAGACACAAGTGTGGACTCTTAATCCATGCTGTTCTCTGCCACTGTACTTTTTCACATTTTTACCAGTTCAGGAGTCTAAGTTTTAACTAGAGTGTTTTGTAGTATGTCAAAGCTTGATAAGTCAGGTATTTTCTGTATTATTTCAGACAACTTTGAATCACGGATGATAAATCCAAAATAAAATAAAAACCTCTAAAATAAAGAACAATCTAACAACTTCTAATTGGCTCATAATTTTAGCATCCCCTGATTAAAATATTTGGGACTCTCTACTTTTCTACCATTCTATAACTTTGATGTTTCATACTTTAATGGAGAACATTTCCTTGTATATAATCATTGTAAAAGCCATGCTATTTATCCTAGCATCTATAGAAATAACTGCATAGCCATATGAGTTAAATTATAGATTTTTCTTTGAAAGGCCTAAATTATGCCAGGGATAGAAATCAGAATATTTTCCTTCTCAAATAAAATATGCTGTCCTGAGAGCAATTAGAGGAATGGGAATTCTGAGAGAGCCTATGAGAATGATATACAGAATACCATGCTATTCTTGACAGATCCTCCCAAAAAGGGAGATGCCATGAAACTCATTCAACTATATGAAAAATGGGAGTCTATGAATGTAGTTTCTTTGCTGGTTGTTTCTGGAGAAAGAGTTTTCATTAATACTCACTGTGGATCATAATTCATAAATATTCAAAAATAGATTCTTAAGATAAGTATGTGCAACCCTAATTGTCTTTTGCCATTCCATTTCACGCTCTTTCTCTATATTTTAAAAATATAATACAAAAGAATATATATGTTTACCAGTAGTCAGTCATAAGATGTCACTATAATAGACATTTTAAAATAGCCACAAAAAAACTTGGAACTCTAAAAATTGAGTTACTGAGTCATTCTTAATGTTCTTTTTTTGAGCTTCTGTAGCTGTTGTACTAGTCACAATTAAAAATTTCTAGAGAGTCATCTATATTTATTTCCAAAATATTACACAGAATTCAAGTAACAAATTTTATTTTACTATCTTGTGTTTAGAAACCTTTAGTTGAAATTCATAGAGTTATTAACCCTATTTGACATTACACCAACAGTAATGTGAGGTATGCTAATATACAATAGTGCGACAAAATATTTAAGATACAGAGTCAAACATAGGGCTAAATTACTATTTCATTTTAATGATTGTGTGGTCATGTACTTCATCAAGCTTCATGCATAAAAAATAGAGACATTAATTTCTTTTCAATATACCTTTTATAATTCTTTCTATGAAGGCACTTTTTAATGCTCAAGTTCTACAGGACTAATGATTAGCAGTATCTGTTTTATTATATTCTGTCATGTTTTATATGATGGCAAAAGGACGATCATTTCCCAAACTGTAGTTATAAACTATACTTGTTCACCTTGCTTGCATTATGAATCACTTCCATTTCATAGATGAGAAAGAGGAAGTAATAAGTGGTGAACTGGGGTTTTACATGTGGATGATCAATTCTGAATCTAGGCTGCACTTGTGTAAATACTACACACTTAAATTTCAAAACCTAATAGGCAAGTTTCTTTTCCTTTAGCTAACAAAATATATTGGCATATTTTTTGAAAAGACTTAAAACCAAAAAATTCCATTGGAAGTAAATTTTTAAAAGATACATACACTGACCAAGTAGTATAGCATTAAACCTGTTACTTGGATATTAGATTTTCCTTAAGGTAAACAAATCTCATATAAGAAAAATAACTACAAACTTTGGGGAACAATTACAGTTTTTGTATTGATGACATTCTCTTCCCATAGTTTCCATCCTTCTTTCTTGTTGAAATACACTGTATCCCTCAGTGGTACTTACCGCAGTTTGAATTTTCCTTTCAAATTATCCTTGAAAGGAAGGCAAAATTGAGGTTTATAGGCAAAATGTCTACATGAAAATCTTAATTAATGAACATGGGTTCAAATTACCATTCATTTGTGAAACATATCGATAAAATCAGTATGTGGATGTAGGAAAAATTTATATTAACTTTGACAGATGAAGCCAAACTTATGCACTTATGCAAGGACATACAATGGATGTTCCATGTGAATAAAATGTGAAGAGAGAGAACCCTTGTGAATCATCTAGTTGCATTTAACCATTTCATACAGCAAATAATACACTCAGGACTCTATAATTTTTATGAGAAGCACATAATTGTGAGCAGGTTAAACTGAATCTGTATATAGAAATAACTACAGGTTTATACAAAAATTTATATAATGAACTGTAAATCAAACTTATATCAAATATTATACAGTTAAAAATATGTCCCATGTTAAGGGAAATAAAGTTTCTCTGAAAATCAAGTTATATCTAATAATATTAGTATAAAATAGGACTTATAGCTTCAGTATCAGGGATTACTTATTCACTGTGGCTTATGTTGGCTTGGGTTGGGATTTTGTCTTTTTAATTGATATAGTGGTAAAAACATGTAATACATTTAATTAAAATCATGAAAAGATAAAAGTTACTTTACATTTAAAAATAAATTTTTAAAAAATTAGTGTTATTTTTGTGTAGTAATGTCTGTTAAACTAATGGATGGAAGAAACATGTTTATAACTATCATCTGATTCTAATTCTAGCAATCTAGTAAACATAGACCCTAACTCATTTCACAGCCAGTAAAAATGTCTTATTTTTTATTAATAAAAATAAAATGTTCATTGTATCCTTTAAAACTAAATAGATTTCTTTTTTTTTTGTAAAATGGCCTACTAAATTAAAAAGTGAATTAATTTGATTTGTTTACTCAAATATGGGAAAATGTACAGATTACTTGACCAAAACTGATTTAACAAAAATACTGTATTTCTAACTAAACATGAAAAATAAACACTTGGTTTTATTGAGGACTTTTCTGTTTAAATTGGAATAACTGTGGAATAAATGTAGCCTAATACAAGTACATTGGTAGAACAAGAGAAATTATGAATGTTTAGAGTTTACCCACAAACTTCACAATTGGATTCAGCAAGCATTTTAAATAGCTGTGCACTATTTGCCCATGTTAAATGCATTCTCTAAAATTCTGATTACATCAAGAACCCAGATGTACTCCAAGCGACTTTCTGAGTGTCTTCCATTAACACCATTGCAATAACACAGCTTATGTTTAAGGAGTAAGGGGGACTCTTAATCCTAAACAAAAATTAGATTAAGAATAAAGCTGAGCACTTCAAATAATGTTGCTTGAATACATTTGTCTTTGGAAGAGTTGACTCCTTCCTCATTATGTGGCCAAAAAACAATTACATTTTCAGCATCCAAAATTATACATAAGCTATAGGTTTTGTTTAGTGAATACCTATTTCATTTCTTTAAACGTGATTGTGTTAATGATCCTAGAAAGATCAAAAACAATCCCCACCAGTTGTCACTATCAAAATTTAAACATATGATAAAATTGATAACAGATAATTGTTACACTGATTCCAAATATGATCCAAGTCAGAGATATAAAATAATGTCATTAACTAAAGTTCAGTTAGTTTTGTATTTATCAAATAATGTTCCAGATCAATATAAAACATATCAAGTAATCTTTTTGTTATAATATTATCTTAACATTTTAACCAAAATGTATTTATTATACATAAAAATAATAGGAAATACACACAGGTGAATGTATATGTTCTCATAAATATTCTAGTCTGTTGACCCCATTTAAATCTTAATATATTATGAAGCACCTTCAGAAAAAAATTAATATATCTTGGCTAATCACTTAAAATAAACTTTAATAATGTAGAATGAGTTATAATTATTTGCATTTTCTTTTTGTTTTTCTGAATTCTTTCAAAGTGAATGAGTAGTTTTACATATACTAACATTCTTCATTTTTAAACTTAAAATAATGCTTTGGTGTGTACTAAGATATATTAGAAAAAAAGATCTTGTAGCAATAAACAAAATCACATTTCTTAAAAACAGAATGATTTAGTTAAAACATATTTCAGTTCATATTAATTATATAATTTATCAATACTGTGTTTTATATGTTAGAGATGATTGATTTTCTGATGTTGCAGGGAAATGTCTAGAAAAAATAAATTATATTTATGGCTAAAAGCATACATTGATACTTTGACATTAATTTTAAAAAGCAAAATTTATTATATAATAACAAGAATACTGGTTTCAATTTTCCAGTTACTTATTCAAATAGTAATAATAACTTTTTGTCCTAGTGACCCTTAAAATATATGGTTCAGTGTTTTTCAGTCATATTTTGATAACAAAGATTACAAAACCATGCTATTAATACAGATAAGAGCACTTAATTAAATTTTGGAAAAGAATTATGCATTTGGGGCTAGCAATTAAATACAAATTAGAAGAGTTTAAGGAGTTAATCATAAAATACGATATAAATATAACATCTCCTTTTAAGAAAATTGGACTTAAAATGATTCTGGTTTAATTTTTGTTACTAACCCATGAGATCAAATCACTTAATGTATTGTTTCCTTCTTCTTTCTCAAATTATCTAATGACTACACAATCATATTCCAAAAACACTTCCCATGTGTCAGGGAACTCAGTAGTAGAATGTAAGATTGAAAAGAGACAAACCAGACATAACACTTTTACAGAATCATAAAGGTAAAGAACTAATGCACGTTTCCACTAGACTGAGAAATCTGTGGGAAAATCGAGTGGAAGAGCGACAGGGAGTTACTCCGGATGAGTTTACAGCTTATTGTTAGGGTACCAGGCCATGAGTGACAAAGCACGGGATGCTCTCACTGCACGGCTTGCAGAACTGAATTTAAGTAAGAAAATACATTCTTTATAATTATTCCAGTCCACATGATTTGAGCCCAAATCTGACATCTAACTTTCTCTGGCAACAAATTGGTGATATCCCTAAACCCTACAACTTAATAGATGCTAGTTCCTTAAATTGTCCGGGACAGCCTATACTGCTGAAAATAGCATCAACTGCTGTTTCATCTCAACATTTCAGTGAGTTCGATCCTGAAAATTCTTTTTGAAATGTATACTTTAATTTCTCCACTGATACATTCATTTGAGAAAGTTCTGCTATCCTTTTTCATCTACAGTCATCTCGCTATCATACCGTCCCCCAAAAGCTTGCAGAGCAGGGGTACCTGTCAAGTTGAAGTAATAAATTCTCTCGGTTAAAAAGTGTTAAAAATGTAGAATTAATACAGAAATTTCTACATCTTATAACTCCAGATGTGTTGTCTGCTTTTCTCTATAGTCCACTCCATGATCTAAATACAACCAAAACAGATCAAATTTCCCCAAAGAGATAAAACACAACGGGCAACAACAAACAATGAAAATTCCACGAGTTCAATAGAGATAGAAATATAAATAGAAGTGAAAGGCAAATACAATAAATTTTCTTTTAACTCTGCATTGTTTCAACCACAGAGTTCTCGGGGAGTCTCCCAGACCCCATACGCATAGAATACTGATTATATGGAAAGTTTAAAGACCCCCTCTTGGGGGAGAAGTGTTTTCTGACTGCCAAGATTCAAGTTCATCTAATAGTAGTGCTTATGTTAAAAGGCACTGTTTCATGATTAAACTGTTTGTTCATGCCTTTTCATCCATATAGATTTTTATTACTTGGTAAATTATTTTCTAGAATATAGCTGTAAGTAACAATATGCAGTAGTATTAGGTTTCGTATGCACTTTGGGGTAATATGCTGTAGTTTCTCAACACGTGAAATAAGCATGATTGCTGCAACAGCATTTCAATGCTACTCACCAAATTCTTGGTGGAAACACTGCCAAACAACATGAGAATACTACTCCCAATAAATCTATTTATTTCAAAGGAAGCACTTACCTAGCACAGCTCGTAAGGAAATTCTTGGTGAGATAGTCTCAGGATGGAATTTGATTTTCTGTGATTCTCCAGCAGAGATGTAGAGCCAGGCAAGGTGGGGAGGAGTGAAAGCTTACAATGGGATCCTGCAGGCAGGGGCAGCTCCAGGAGGCAGAGCTTGACGGTCCTAAGGCAGGAGGTGACACTGCTGGTGAGAGGAGTTGTTCTGAGTGGATTGGAAGTGTTGTCAGATTGTAAATGATCAGCAGAGAAGGGAAAAATCAGAGCTTCCTGTTACATCACTCCGACCCCGCCTGCAGTTAGTGTTAGGTTACTTTCTTTCTCAAATAGCATACCCCAGGAGAGGAGCAATTCCTTTCTTATTCTGAGACCAGAGCAAGAGGCAGCCTGAACAGACAGAGCTCATGTGCTGCATGAACACTTTGTTAGCAGCAAGAGCTGGCTGGCTTTCACCTTGACTGAGCTCTGTTGGAACTCGCCAAACCAAGCTGCCAGTGACTTGAAGGAAATCTGAATATAAAAGAATCAAAGGCGTGCCTGTGTGTGTGTGTGGGGGGGTGAATTAGTGATTACCAGCATCTAGGAAAAAATTATCTAACATGTCTTTCTTCAAAAATGAGTATGTGAAAAAGCTACATTCGCCAAAATTAGTTCTGTGATCTGACTCACTGATTTGGAGTTCTGGCAAGCAGATTTTATTCTTCATTCAGTTTTCCACAATTAGATCAAGAAACTTTATCCCACAGTCTTTAAATCTTTTTTCATCTGCTTATGACATAATTGTATGGATATTTTCGAATTAGTTTTTGACAGAATTAATATTTTTGATTCATTCATTCATTTGTAGTAGTAAACTCTAGTAAATGAAAAAAATCATGCTTTAGGTTTATATCCTAAAACTCTATCCAAGACTTTCTCCTCTGCAATATAACAAGTGCTATTCCAAATAGGGAGACTAATCGATGCAGTAGTATTTATAGTTGAACTATCGAGTAGATATGTAGGCCTAGGGTTATAGTCCCTTAAGATTCCTGAATAATTTGTACCAATATCATCTCTATAAATTATTTCGAAGGAAAGGGAAAAATACATCTTCAGAATCAGATGGTTGGGAGTGGACATTTTATAGATTTCAGAAGAAATAAATGGTATGAGGACTTTCCGGGAGCTGATATGAGTAGATCAAATTGCATAGGGCCCTGTGAAAAGCTAAGTGAGGGAAACGTCTCAAACACACACTTAAATATGACAACAAATGTTTGCATAACTGTGGCTGCACTTAGAACATTTCAATAACTAGTGAAGTGATTCTGAGTCAATGTGGCATTAATCAAGTGTTACATAGCATATATGTAGGAAGTGTGATCAAAAGTTATTAGGGTAAACTACTCATTGGCATTAATCCCCTTCAGGGTACTCCCCTCATTCCAGACACACCTAACCCTTCATTCTCACTGCTTTCTGAAGCAGATTTGGAATCCTTTTCGTGAGTCTTTAGCTGCCCCCTTCTGGCTGCCTGAATGTCCTGAATCAATTGAAAATGTTTACATTTCATGATCATTTTGACTTTGTGAAAGAACTGTAAGTCCCACGGTGTCAGTTCTGGTGAATAAAGAGGGTGAGGACACACCGTAATGTGTTTACCACTCTGTCTTTCCGTTGGATGGCACTTGGCTGCTGCATTTACCATATTTGTGATCACATCTCATAAGAGACTTAAGAAAGAAGACTTCCAGAACTGCTTTGAGAAGTGGCAAGAACGATGGATATGTGTGTTTGAATCAGGAGGGAGAACACTGAGAGGGATTAATGGCAAGTTGTTTTTTACTATATTTTTAAAATTTAATCGCATATTGTAGTATTTTATCACCCCCTGTATTTATGTATTATAATCCCTATTCAGAGCACACTGAAGCCATCTGCAGTAATTTAAAAAGTAGTGATCAAGCATGAATTCTAAGCTCACCATCAGTTGTTTGAGGGAGCTATAGAAAAATAATCTGTGCCGTGGTACTTAGTCACTGAGGCACAGTGGACTGACTACCTCACAAGGTATCAACAGCTAAATTCTCTGCAATTAGCAGCTGGTGCTGCCAGCACAGTCTAGATGTAACCCAGCAGAGCACTATCAGCAAAGCTTTCCTTAGAAGTGAAGAACAGTGCACAAATGAATAATGATGTTTATGATCAGCAGCCATCTTTGTCTATTTCAGACTTCTGCACCAGACTTCTGCCTCTACTGGGGGCCTGTATGTATGGGACCCAAATAAGGAGTGCAGGTTACCATGTGAAACATGCTTTTCTGCCCAGTTAGGAAGATACTGACTCAGTCTCTGGATTCCTGTTTATATTAATTAAGTTAATTCAGACCAAACTTGGGGATTGATAAATTTAGTTTTCTATCAGCTAAACTGATCACTTTTTAAAATTTTATAATGTGTTTTTCTTCAGGAGAGTCAAATAACATAAGAAGGAATTCACCAAATATTTGCCTACTTTTGAAATCAATTCTTGTTGAGTTCCAATGATTTGGATATCAATTAATATTCATGATTCTTTGAAGGGTAACTCTTGGTTGAATAAACAACCAATACTGGCAAATAACACATGGCAGGTTAATTAAAATTTTATTTTAAAATACGAAAAAATAACGCTTACTTTAAATGGGGGTACAATGTGAACTTTTTAAGAGTAAACAGGTGAGGGTAGAGTAATTATATTTGTCAGTTTCCTAGAGCAGTCTCAAATTATATTTAGTGTTCTAGTTAAGATAAATATCATATATGGTCACCCTGGCATATGTATCTACACTGACAAGTAGCAAATGAATATTGACAGTGAGTAACTTATTTTAGAAATCCCAATCTTTTCCAGAAGAGTTTATAATAATTCTTCCAATTTCTAGGATAGTTTTTGTTCACATTTTGGAAAAGATTATTTTTCATCTCTGGATATGAATTTATTCTGAAATGATTCTTATTTGTAGACTATCAACCTTGATTGTAAAAAATGAAGAGTTTATTTAGATCTGCATTTAGTATCTTATCCTAAATAGCATTTGATTAAATGACCAAGTCATATTTTTCTTAAATAATGTAATCTTTAAGTTCAAAAGATGCCAAGAACCATTAATGTTTTCCATATACCAACAGATAGCTTTTTAAAATTATTGTCATAATGTTTATACAACTTTTAAAAGTTTTAGCAATTTGTATGTTTCTCATTTCAAAAACTCATGGCTATTATTTATCATCACACAATTATATACAGTGCAAATTTTAAAATATAAAGTAATGTGGAAATATATAGACTGCATATGTTAAAAAGTAAAATAATCTATTTGCTTCAGAACTCATGATCTTTGAGAAATCAGCAGAACTTTCTCAGCTTTGAGAAGTTGGTATTTATAGTCTCATCCTGCCATCTAGTGTCAAATATTCTCAACTTAACCAAAGTTCCTTTCCTACCGGAATAAAAATGAAATTTTATCTCTTTTTTAAAGAATCCCAACAACAACTAAGATATCTAAGAGAACATTTCAATAGCTAGAGTTATAATAGGCAGGTGCTTATGGTTAAAGCATCAGTTATGTATAGTTAAACAGTTAAAGCATCAGTTTATGTATAACAAAAGAATATTTGTTTCATAAAATATTAAGTGTAAAGGCAAATAACAGTTAAATTTTAAAACATGATACAAATAAACAACAGAGACTAAAATGGTATACCATCTTTAGTAGTAGTATATATATTCAAAGCTACACAATTCTGACACCCATGGCTAGGCCAAAGTAGCTGAACTCCTACATAGCTGATTAGGGGATACAAATCAGATCTCCAGACAACCAATGCAGCACATGGAGCTCCATAGAGACAGCGCTGGGCAATGGGCACTCTGCACCTCTCTTAGGAAAAACATCTATACAGGGGTGAAGGAGAGCTTAAGAAGCCAGCAGGCAAACTGTTATCAGGTGCAGAGATAGACTCGGAGGAGATGGAAAGGGACCTAAGGATGGAGGGTGGCACAAGCATCAAGATGTGCTACGTAAATGTACCCATTCCTCACAATAAATAGATTCATATGCATCCAAGAAACATACTCATACAAATTTTAAGAATTTTGTGGGTAGGAGCACAAGAAACACCCGGTGACTCAAGTTCTCAGAGTTTTCTAGAAGCACTCAGAGGATGGAGGATCATGTCTGCTAAAGACAAGGGAAACTCTGAAGACATGGCCAATGGACGAGCATGGCTTATTTAAAAAAGAGAAATGAGAACCTATATCCTTCCTAAAGGGGAAACAAGAAAGACATGTAAGGGTCCCACTGCACCCAAGAGGCCTTCTTCAGCCTTTGTACTCTCTTTTGAGCATCAGCTAAAACCCAAGGAGAACATTTGGTTATCCTTGGCAATGTCACAAACAAACTGGGAGAGATGCAGAGGAACACTGACAACAGCTGCAGGAAAGGGAGGCTTGGAACCCAAAGGAAAAATAGGATAAAGATGTTGCTCTCTAGCAAGCTAAGGGAACACCTGATGCAGCGATAGTCATCAAGGCTAAAAAGGTAAGAAAAGGAGGAAGACAAGATGAAGAATTGATTGATTCTAACAGAGATTTTTTTCTCTTGCTATAAAGCATTTAACCTCCCTGTACACAACCACTCATTTTAAGGAAAAAAACCTTGAAATATAAGATGATTTAAGATTGTTTTTAAATCGTAGCTTCTTTTTAAAAATAATTATACTACTGAATGTACTGTTGTAGCAAAGTGGAACAGCTCAGCGCTATAGCCAAGTGTTAGAGGGCTGAGGCATAGCCTAGTGTTAGTGTTACAATTGGAAGAGGCAAGGATGGTCCCTAGCATAGGTGGAGAAAACCAGTTATTACACTGGTGACTCAGGGAAGTTCGTACTGGAAATCTGAGCACTCCACCAGAAATGAAAGCCTCCTTATATAGGATCTACAGGGTAGGGGAGCATGCTCACTGAAGCAGGGGGTCGGAGTTAGGGAACATTCTCACAAGGGGGCGGAGCTTAACAGAACATTCTTATAGGGGTTGGAGCCTAACAGAACATTCTTGAAGGGGTGGGGCCTAACAAAACATTCTTGGAGGGGTGGAGCCTAACAACATTCTTGTAAGGGGGTGGAGCTTAACAGAACATTCTTGTAAGGGGGTGGAGCTTAACAGAACATTCTTGTGAGGGGGTGGAGCCTAACAGAACATTCTTGTAAAGGGGTGGAGCCTAACAGAACATTCTTATGAGGGGGTGAAGCCTA
>NW_004624899.1:2445736-2482335 GCF_000247695.1 Heterocephalus glaber | reverse complement strand
TTCTTGTAAAGGGGTGGAGCCTAACAGAACATTCTTATGAGGGGGTGAAGCCTAACAGAACATTCTTGTGAGGGGGTGGAGCCTAACAGAACATTACTGAAAGGTCACACAGTTCAAACAGTCACAAAATATTTTGATGCATTGGGCAGGAGCGCTGCCCTGCAGCACAAACTGTTACATTTCTGGAACAAAACATTCTGTGGGGAAAAATATACCATGGAGGCAAGGCAAGAGTCTGTCTTTCTGTCTTACTGTATAGTATCGCTCTATCAGTACCTCTGGATTGCCCTGTCCTGGTGGTGTCTCCAGTGGCCCCTTGCCTTGCCTGGTATAGTAGGAGGCTGCACCTTGGATGGGAAGTTAAAGCAGACTCTTGGGATTAGTTACATAAACGGATGGGAGGGATTTTCATCTGCTGTTGTCTCTGATGTAGCTTATGGGAAGTAATCGCAGTTTTGTTAACTGAATGCTACTCTGGAACTGCAAAGGGAAGTTTCAGCCATTTTGTTGATAGTCTGAATGTTTCTAAGTACATATAATTTTTGTTAATAAAAATGTCATAACAGAGCGATAAATGTCTCTCACATCTGATAAACAAGATCTCCATTATGTCCAGGAATGAAAAATATTTGTTCTACTATAGTCTATTAGAAATTCAATCATTAATTTTCTCTAATCTTGTGCTGACTTAACACAGCTGACATTTTAGACAAACAGTATTTTGTGCATAGCAGCTATCTCCAAGATTTATCTCTATAAACTTTTTCATCACCAGAATGCAAACTTTCTGAAGCATAGTCATTCTTAAATACAAACTATTTCATCATCTACCATGTGCTATGCATTTGGATAGAAACTGAGATTATAAAATTTAGTAATAGGGATACATTCCTTGCACTCAAAGAATTTACTTTTTTAACTCAGGTAGAAAACTGTACTCACTTTTGTTCACATGGCTTCATACTCATACTGTAATATGTTTACTAACTGAAGCAGATTAGTACTGAGTAGAAAGGAAAGTAGGACCTAGGGAGAACTAATTTCCTGCAGAAAAGCCCTGTCTTTAAAGGTACACAAAGGGCAAGAAATAGATAAGGAATTTAAATCTGTTCTTGGAAGCTTTCTCAGAAGCAGAGCTTGATGGAAGGGCTTTATATGGCTGTGTTCTTCAAATTTTAGAAAAATTCAGACAAGGAAGGAATGAAACAGGATTGGGAGGAAGAATAAAGTGAGCAAGCACGGGGTTGCAGATAACATGTAGACTGACATAATCCACTTTGACTCTGCAGCATAAGCTGCAGTCCCTTCATGCAATGGACTCTATTAGTCATGCCACAGATGGGGAAAATACCTGCCAGGGGAAATGGACGATTGTGGGCAGGAAGAGGCAGTTGGAAGCTCTTAGCAGCTAATTCTCCCAGAATACTGGTTCGTGTGTGTGTGTGTGTGTGTGTGTGTGTATGTATGTATGCGTGTGTGTGAGTGTACATAAGTGAGAGGGCACCAAGCATCTCCCACAGAGACTGTTCAAGTGCCGTTCCTGGACTTTTCCTGGATCTTGGATGGAAGGAGCAAGGTGAGAATTCAAGCAAATACAAGAGGATGTGGAAAATTGGGCCATGGATGTTGTGGTAAAGAATTTATATTTTCCTCTGTGTCCAGTGGATCATGTAATGTTAAGAGTATGCTTTAACAGTATGCTTGGTTCTGGCTGGGCTAGGTGGGACTGGGGTAAAGAAACAAGTACAAACGCTTTTCTTGGGGAATATTTTTATATCTTTCTTACAAAATATTAGATAGGATTTAATATCTACAGCATTAACTGTAATCCCTTAGAAGTAAGACCCTTAAAAATTCATTTCTCATGGTATTCCTGAGTATTCAGAAAATAAAAGTACCACACTTTTTTTCATTTGGATTCAATTTTTTGTTTTACCAATTAGTGCATTTTAAGGCCCTGATAATGTCTAGTGGTGCTGCTGGGACTCTTATTTTAGAAGAAGTTGAGACAGAAAAGTAACTTTGTTTACTGGCATTTGTTTATGGAAATGTGCTATATGAGGTAGACACTGGCTTTATTTAACTCTGTGTAAGTTTTATTTCCACTTTTCAAATCAGGGAACAGATTCTTGGTAAGTTTATAAAACTGGAAATTGATATAACTGGAACTTGAAACTGAAATTATTGAATTACAATGCTTGCCCCCTCTTTTGTTTCTGGTATCAGGATTGAACTCTGGTCCTTGCGCTTGCGAGGTAGGCAGTGGAACCACTGAGCTAAATCCCCGTCCCCACCCTCCCCCCTCTTTTACAATATGCTGTCACCCATGTCCCATTTTTTATAAAATACTTAACCTGACAAACCATTTCAGATATTTTTGGAAGAAAACTGTATAAATGATTAACTGGATAATAAGGATTATTGGGGATTTGGTTAGCTGAGTCCATGTGGAGAAAAAAAGTAGAAAAGATTAGCAAATAAGGCAACAGAACACAATGTCTTAGGAAGGTTATGTTAGCATCATCACTTTGTTTGTATGTTTCTATGTTATATTCTGGTTTCTGGGCAAATCACACATTTCCAGTGCATATTTTTCATACATGCATGGTAATTTAAGTTTCTGAACATCTAGGATGATAACAGAAGAAATAATGGTTATTTCTGAAAATTTTTAAATTTCTTACAAACATAAGAATTTAAATACTTTAAAATAGACAGAATATTTTAAAATAGACAAAAAGAACAGTTCACTGACTTTTTATTCTTTTTTATAGAAGCTTCAGAAATTATAGAAGTTTCCATATTAGAAATCTTCTTAATACTTATTTGGCAATTACCACAAATACATATTAACAGTTTTAAATTCTCCTATGTACATATTTACATTTTCTTCAGTTAATCTTATTAACAGCAAAATAACTTCACATATATAATCATTTCTCACTTTATAAAACTATCGTAGGAAACAAAATTTGCCTTAAATTCCTACTTTAACTTTTAATTGCTTCACTTATTTAGTAATGTTTATAGTTTGGAGAGACTCTATTCTAAAACTCTGAACAAAGAAATAACAATAGCTACCATTTCAGTGAATGTTTAAAATGTAGCAAACAGTATGTGAAATCCTTCTATATGGGCTCCCATTTTCCCTCATAATCGTTTCCGTCAGAATTGTTTTAATAGAGAATTAAAGACTATGAACGAAACACAAGAAATCTGAATCCAAACCCTATGGGCTTGGTTATTATACTAGATATAGTTTTTTTTCTTTCTCAATCTTTCAAATATTTTTCGTTGTATTTGATAGTTTACTGTCAGCTAGTAAAGACAGGGTAGCTCTGGGGTGTGTGTGTGTGTGTGTGTGTGTGTGTGTGTGTGCGCGCGCGTGTGTGCAGGTTGTGAAAAAAATAAAGGAGATATGTAAACAGTTAAATAAAAAGTTTCCCAACATGTATTAAGCTTTATAATTTTAAAGACTTTCTTACTGAACACTGGCAGATATTTTGAGTAAAAGATGTCAATTGTTTAATTCTTCATCTCTGGAGGAGCAACTTCTTGGCAAGATGAATCATTTAGGTGTTCTCATTTTGAGTCTCTCAACATTTCCCTGAAGTGATCTGCAAATTTTGCAAAACATTCTGTTAAGGGTTGGGCTATGTTGAAAATAAAGACTATGGGAATGTCTAAGTTCTTGCTTTCTGAATTTAAAAACTAACTAAGAAGAAAGTAGCAGTTTCCTTTGTCTTCAGATTTGGAAGGAGAGTTCAGTAAATTAGAATTCTGCCCTTTGTGAAAACACAGATCAAAAATGAATAATAACCTCAAGGACATTATTTTGGCTGATGTTGTCTAGCAATGATGAACAGCAAATTATCAGAAATGCTGACAAGAGCTCATCAATTTTGGCTGCAGGTAAAACTTAAAACTGACCAGGATAAATTGTAGATGGAAATAAAATATTTTGCTACTAGCAAACTCTAGTTTTAGTCAATGTATCCTTAACTAAATTTGATTAGCCCCTTTAAGAATGAATTAAAAAGAGAATGAATACTTTCAAAATCCTTTCAATATTTGATGTTTTCATATTTCTCTTTTTGGGTATATGTTTACAGAATACCTACATGTATCTTGGAGAAGTGATACATAAACATATCAGATCTTAATCACTTCACTGCTCCTCCCTCATCCTCCCAACTTCAGATCCCCATCTGATCACAATAAAGGCTCCCTACTGTTTCCCATCATCTTATATTTTGTTCTTGAAATTATAGTTCAAGTTTCTTACATAAGAAATCATGCAACAGTCAACCTTCTGTGTCTGATTTGTTTCACTTAGCATGATGGTTTCAGAATCACCCATTTTCCTACAGATGACTGCAGTGTATCCTTCCTTCTGTTATTTGCAAACCAAAGCATTTGGCAAAATTTTGTTTTTGTTTGCAAACTGTGTTGCATGACAAACATGACCATAACATCTTTCTCACATGAACATAAACGTGGCCATATTTTCCAAAATAGTGGAAAGAATGAAGTTTCTGAACCAAGGTACTACTATATATATTATATATATTATATATTATATATGTATTATATATATCACAGTTTATCTATTCGTCTGGGTGGATTCAGCTTGGTGGTCATATAGGCTGTTTTCTAAATTTAGCTAATATTAATTGTACTGCTATAAACATGGATGTGCATGTATCAGTGAATATATCTTTTTTTCAAAAATCATGATTTATTGAATTTATGGTTAGGTACATTCATTTCATTTATTTCTATTGTAGCTAGTTCATATTTTTCAGTTTTTTCATACTAATGTATAGAAATACTATTGATTTTCTATGTTTAACTCACATATAACAATCTCACTGAACTCTAGGCTTATTTTTAGTTATTTTCCTAAAAGAGTCAACAATATCCTATTACATGTGGCAGACTATCTTGTATTTTTAATTATGAGAAGTGCATTATAAATATGACACAATAATATTTGTACCTGATTTATGTATCTTTTCTTTACCTTGGCTGTAGAATGGAGACTGTTGGGATATGTTGACCAGAAAAGACAATGGAAAGCATCTTAGTTCTGTTCTTCCCTTTAGTAGAAATTTTTTTTTTTTTTGCTTTAATTCTTTTGTTGGTACATTTTAGGTATACAGTATGTTTACATTTATCATTGGGTGCTTGTACCTGTACATGATGTATCTTGGTTCTTATTTTTTTTCCCATTACCTGTGTGCCCTCCACCCCCTCCACCCTTCCCTATTTACATAGACTTCGTTTCCATTTTTTCCTTCTCTCATAATCTTTCCTTCCCCTTCTTTCCTTTCCCCTTCCCCTCCCATTACCTCTATACTTTTGGACCTTTTCTTCCTATTTCAAATTATCAATTATTCATTTTAATCCTTTTAATCCTCATTTACACTTTCAGTTTCTCACACTAGGGAAACTATTCGGTATTTACACATGTGTGTCCTATTTATTTCACTTAAGAGGATGCCCTCGATGTGCATCCATTTAGCTATAAATGTCTCTAGTTTCTCATTCTTTATGGCTGAGTAATACTCCATTTTATTAAAAAACCCACATCTTCTTTATGCAGTTTCCAGTTGATGGGCACTTGGGCTGTTTCCAGGCTTTAGCTATTAAGAACTGTACTGCTATATACATGGGTGCACATATATCACTGTGGTATAATTCTTTTGATTCTTTTGGGAAGATACCCAGCAGGGGAATAGCTGGGTCAAATGGGACCTCCAGCCCTAGTTGTTTGAGGTATCTCCATACTGATTTCCATAGTGGTTGCACCAGTCTTCACTCCCACCAACAATGGAGAAGGGTTCCTGTCTCCCCACACCCCTGCCAGCATTTGTTATTGGTTGATTTCTTGATAGCAGCCATTCTGGGGTGAGGTGGAATCGAATCACTCAGTTGTTTTCATCTGCATCTCTCGAATGACCAGTGATGTTGAACATTTTTTCAAATATTTATTTGCTGCTTTTACTTCTTTGTCTGAGAAATGTCTGTTCATTTCAGATGCCCATTTTTGAATTGGATCCTTGAATTTGGGGAGCCTGATTTTCTTCAATTCTTTGTATATTCTAGATAGTAAACCTTTGTCTGAGGTACAGCTGCTAAAAGTTTTTTCCCACATTGTAGGTTGTCTCTTAGCTCTGTTGCTGGTTTCTGTTGCAGTGCAGAAGCTTTTTAATAAGATGAGATCCCAGTTGTTGATTCTTTGTGCTAGTTCCTGTGCCACTGAGGTTTTGTTCATAAAGTCTTTTCCTATCCCAATGTCTTCAAGAGTTCTACCTAACTTATCTTCCAGCAAGTTTAGTGTTTCTGTCTTAATATTTAGATCTTTAATCCACTTTGATCTTAGTTTAGTGCATGGTGATAAGTATGGCTCTAGTTTTAATCTTTGGCAGGTTGAAATCCAGTTTTTCTATCACCATTTATTAAATAGACTATCTTTCCTCCAATGATGGTGGTTGGCTCCTTTGTCAAAGATGAGGTGGCTGAGTATGTCTGCAGTTGTTTCTACATCTTTTAATCTATTGCACTGATCCTCGGGTCTGTTTCTTTGCCAGTACCATGCTGTTTTTTATCACAGTAGCTTTGTAGTATAGTTTCAAGTTGGGGATTGTGATACCCCCAGCTATGTCTCTGTTGCCTAGAATTGCTTTTGCTATTCTAGGTCTCTTCTAGTTCCAATGAATTTTTGGATTGTTTTCTCTAGTTCTGTGAAGTATATTGTTGGAATTTCAGTCGGCATTGCATTAAATCTATATAGTAGTTTTGGAAGTATGGCCATTTTCACTTTATCGGTTCTTCAGTAGTAGAAATATTTTAAACATCTAACCACCCAGTATCATTGTGGTTTCAGTAGATACCTTATCATCAGACTCACAGGTATCTTCTCTAGTTTGCTGAAGAGTTACTCATGAAACAAATGTTTAAGAAATAATTTCTCTTCACCTATTGGAATGGTGATTTATCCTTTAATTTTTATATTAGCATTTTTCTTATATTGAGCAATGATCATATTTGAAATACCTTTGCATTTCTTAATATACCATTTGTATTACTAGTTTTTCCTTTTGCCTCAGATTCCAGATGCATTTACTTATCCTGTCTCTCTACAAATTTTCATATTTTCTTCATGGACTGTTGCTCTAATTTTTGGTTTTAAATTTAATTTTGTTTTTTTAAAAAATAGCACATTGAAGTATTATTTATTATTTATTTATTTATTTCAGTTACTGACTTGTTTTAGAGTTTCTTTAAATATTTCTGAGCTGATCACCTCACTTGCCTCATTCTAGTCCTAGGATTTCCAGTCAGATCACAAAAGAGGTTATCAGATAACCAAACAGGTTATCTGGGAGTGGGTCTGCCCATCAAACTGGGCCAGGGAGAAAGTCTTATTTCTCTCAGGGTGGTGTCTGTGTCAGTGCTGGCAGTAAGACCCGAGGGTCGAGGGTCGATGAGCATGATAACAAGACTTTAATACAGTTTTTTAAAGTGAGAGAATTCAAAGTGTTTTACAGGACAACCTTGAAAGCATATGGGCTTTAAATTTTGGAAGTCATCTTGAAACACTATGAAATTAGGAAATAAAGGTTAAAAAATGTTGGTAGCAGAATCAAGAGGTAAGATAAGAGTGAGTTTGGATAAAGGCAGCAAATCTATCCATCGGAAGTCAGCTACCTCTAGTCCTTTCTTTCTGTGATTCAAAGTTATCATCCATGAGCAATTGATGAGGGAATTATATTCATTATCAAATTGTCTGCTTTACTTATTGCACATCATATGTTTAAAATGTATCACTTTCTCTCCCAAGCCATTCTTTCCTTCCTCCCTCTCTGTCCTCTCCTCAGCTCCTTTCCCTGTTCCTCCTCTTGTAAAAAAAAATTATTCTGCAGCACTATTACCAAAATCCTCCATTTAAAAAGGCTCTGAGTAATTCTAGCTCTGACACTAGCTCTGTGATTGGAACAGCTCAAAGGCTGAGCCCTAGGAACTGCCCGATTGGAATGCAGAAAATCCAACCCTGAGGTGCCCAAGATAAAGTCCCTAGGAAAGAAAGGACCAAAAGTCAACAGTTGGTAAAACCAAACTCGAATGCTGGTTTCCTAAAAACAGGAGAAGAGCAGGAACAGCTGATGAAAGAATTAACCCTTCTAAGTGTCTGGCTACTTGTGTGTCATTTTCTCCCTTCTTGTTATGGAGATGAGCTTGAGTGACCACAATAGTCAGGACTGGAAGCCAATTATACACTGTACGGTTATTTATATGACAGATGTTTAAATAATCTGTTTATATTCATGTAATTAGATAAATACAATTATCTAAAATGACTGCTGTAAATATAACTGTACCAAAGTAAACATAGAAGGTATGGATTGTTAAGGCCTAGCGTCTTGTTTCTTTGACAAATAAGAAGTCACAGCATATGAATGTGCTCTTGCAATTAAAAGGAGATAATTAGCAAATTCCAGTTCAGTAAGTAAAAGAAGAGTCAAAGTGGGAGAACAATTTATGTTTTGTTTTCAGACTCTGTATCTGTATGATGAAGAACATCAAATTCTTTATTAAATACTAAAAATGTCAAGAGAACAAATCAAGTTTATTACTCATGATAAAGAAATTTTACTGGCTACAATATAAAAAATAAAATCATTGAGCAATTTTCAGCACAACCTGTCAATTTTTAATACAGATAACAAAATACATAAATACATGTGTATGCTGTATAATGAAATTCTGTATAAAATTCACAGTTAGATGCATCTGATTATGCAAAATACAGGAAGACCACATCATCAAAGAATTCTTATTTAAAACAAGGTAAAATAATATTCTCCTGTAAGGGAAAGGAAAGAACGGAAAAGAAAAAATATGAGAAAAGGGAAAAATGGAAACAAAGTCTTTGTAAATAGGGAAGGGTGGAAGGGGTGAAGGGAGGACAAGGGAATGGGGAAAAACAAGATATATCATGTAAAGGTACAAGATCCCAATGATGAATGTAATTCTATTGTATACCTAAAATGTACCAATAAACTTAGTAGAAAAAAATAATATTCACCTGCAGGAAACACTGCAAACCATCTCTGTGTATCTGTTTATTGACTATGAGTCAGCAGATATTTATTTTTGGTGGGCTGAGATGCAGTACAGAGTGAAAAACATGGGTGGTGGACAAATCTCATGGAAAAGAAAGAGAATTCGGAGACTGATTTGATGAGCATGGTATTTGAACAACAACAAAATATCAAAAGTGAGTTCAAAGAAATCATGATACTAAACCAAAAGATGAGGTGGTCATTTTTTCTAGATGTCAAATTCAGATTATGTATAAACTGAACATTAAGTAAACTCAATGTCCAGGAGGCTGCTGAGTTGAGAGACTGCATGTGGTCATTGGAGAAGGAAAGATAAACACCAGAGAAATGCTAATGAAAACCCCAAGTGAACCAAACACAGACTTTCTAGTAGAATCTTCCACCTGGGTAATAGCCCTTCTACAGGAATAAGAGTGTTTTTTGAGCATTAATTACTGGTTATGTTTTGTGAAAAATGTAAGGATAAATGTAGATTCAGAAGGTTTTTAATATTCTTATTATCTTTGGTCAGAGGAAATTTTCTCAAAAAGTAAAATTAGGAAAGACATACAATAAATTTCCTTTTAACATGTTTCCATGTTTCTTCCTATCATGAGCTGGATTTAACACAGCTGTTCACCATCTTGACTAACATACTGGGTCATAATCAGCCCCCTCCAAAGTAAAGCCAATCAAAATCAGGCAGACACATAATGCAAAGTTCACTACTCTTTGTTTGAGGAGAGTTTGGCTCAATATTCATGGAGGTATTGGTTGGTACAAAGAGAGAAAACAAAACGTAACTAGGGAGGGAAGCACTGAAGTGCATTGTATTGTTGCCTGTTTTCTCTAAATGCAAAATTGAGTGATAGTCATCAGAAGCAGGTGTTTGTCACCATTTTAGATGTGAAATCCAAAATCGCTTGTTTGTAGAGTTACATTTCTTAACCTGGTCATGGGCTATAAAAGATGTTATTACAGGCATGATGGTTGGCCAGTAAGTGACAACATATTCCCAAATACATGGTCACCAAATGGAGAAAAAATGACTCCATATGGCTAGGAGTATGACAATTTATATTAAAATGGCAAATAGTTAGAAAGGATCAAGAAAAAAATGAATTCACAGCAGACAGTTAATAAACTATACCTAGAACAAGCAATTAGGCCAGGTTAGAAAAGGATTTCTGATGTATATGTATTACTAGCTAGTACTTGAGAAATAGCAGAACCGTAGAGACTTACATCGTGAACATGGGCATTCAAAGTATTTTAGCAAAGGAAAAATACAAGTTATATTGAAATACTTCATGTAAAATGTTTAATAGAGTTAATATTCTAATAGTATAACAGATTTATATTTTTCTAACATAATAGTCATATACTATGTTCACTCTCGGCCTCTTTCTCTTCTTTTTGGTTTTAATTAGCCCTTCTTTTGATTTTCTTTTGATGAAACCTACAACAGGAAAAGCAAAAAAATTATAAATGATGAGGAAACACACTATACCTAAAATTTCCTCCAATTATCTTCTGCTAAAGTTTAGTGTTACAATTGGTTTAAAAGCCTCTAATTTGTCTTTTCGTAGAAAAACTTGTGTCTATAAAGTCACTTTGCATATATGATTTAGCAAAAATACAATATGATTGTTGTTTTTCAGTTAGAAATCCATGCTTATTTTATTTCAAAAAGCAGAAGTATGGTTATGTATGGTTGCTGGAATTACAGATGATTTTTATTTACATTTTCATGATCTTTCCATTTGATTATAACCATTTTTATATTCAGAAGAAAATACATATGTTAAAATTTGCTAATTTGGAAGAAAGTTTAAGAAAAATTTTGGTGTATTCCTTTAAAACAATTCTTCATATTTAAATGTTTAATAAAATGTTGAACGTGCCTTGATTTTTGTCTATGATAACATGAAAGGAACAATTACAGTTGGTATGTTCTGCAATATATATTCTCTAAATCCAGTTGAACAGATATTTATTAACCAAATCATTATACTTTGTTTATATAATAAAGGAAATTAATATTTTACAGATTAAAATCATTTACATTTTAAGGCAATTATTATCCTAAACAGTATTAAATTAATAGGAAGATTGTCTTCATACCTTTTTTACATGCCCTAACACATGCTCTTTTAGAGGCAAAATTGTTTTCGTTTCCCCCACATCCAGTGTACTTAAACGGACGGCACTTTGCAGTGACTGCATCGTAGAAGAATCTGGTTTCATTCGCTCGACACAATCCTTTGTCTGCTGAGGTGAGACACCATGAAGGGCCATGAAATTCTGAAACATATATGATAATGTGATATGTGATAATCCATATATGATAATGGATACTGTGTTACTGTGTTAGTCCCATGGTATGTCTTTATAAAGTATAATCTTAATGCATATTAAAAATTAGTACATATTAAAAATTATGTATTTCATTTCCCAGAAATGCTTAAATATACTCCAACCTCCACTGTACTGAGATCTTTCTCTAATGAATAAAAATAAACACATTTGTTAAAGGGAAGTATTAGGATCACTCTTCATAGGAACAAACTATGTACATAATCAAAATAGTCACTATTCAACAATTCAACTTCTGAATGATATAGTACAATCACAATTTAATGTATAGGAACTCAGGAACTGGAAGTTTTAAATTTCAGGGAAGGAGCCCAGGAGCTGTTTGACTTAGTAGTAACATTTTTCTTGTGAGTTGACCCATCAGTTAAATAATTCAATGCTTTGGCAAAGGAAGAAACACTACCAAGCTAGTAAAATAAAACAATGGTTTGGACCAAACTGGCAGGAGGTCTGTTCATAGGACCAATGACTTTCAAGATAAGAAGAGAAAATGCAACAACCAGTAAAAGAAACACTCATTACTTGAAGGGAAGAGAGAGAATCAGTTTCAGCTTAATGGCACTTTGTGAGAGGCAGCTGGTATTCTTCAGTAGCCCAGGTAAACTCCTTGATGTTAGAAAGCAATTCTGCAGGTAAATTGTTGTGTGGCACAGAATCTACATAAGAAAACTTTAGCAGCTTTTCCAGACAGTCAGATGTGTTACTGCACATGCAGATGAAGATTTCTTAAATAGTCAACATTGGCAAAAAATAAAACCTTGAGGAATCTAGTAGACAACAAAGGCAGATAAGAGGGGAAGCAAGAAGCTGTTTTGGCAAATTAGCCCCAGATGAAGACACTGTAAAAGAGAAGAAATAAAATGAGGGGGGAAATCTTACTTTGATAAACACATTCTTACTATCTCCTCTTTCTAAATGTTTAAGTAGAGATTAGTGTATTAAGAAAATAATGATGTAATAGAGAAAAACAATTGGAAAACATTAGAGGGAGTGACTATTATAGGAACAATGTATGAAATTTCATTCACAAGTGAGAAGGGGACCAATCGAAAAAGGGCAGGAGAAGGGGCGGTATGGAAGGGAACGTAAAAAGATTTAAGATGCTTCCGGTACATGTACCAACTACTCAAGATGAATGCAGTCGTTATACGTCCCAAACATGAACTATAAAAAAAACAGTGATAATAAAAATGAGACAAAAGAATCTGGACACAGGGAGGGAAGTGGGTAGGGAGGGGAAAGGGAATAAAAAGAAAGAAGGTATATTAAGTGCATGTACCCACTCCCTAAGATTAATGTAAACGTCAGGTATTGCAAACATATAGTAATAAAATCAAATAAAATAATGTCAGTAAAGCAAAAAAAATTTAGAAAGGTGATATTTTGTGGTCCAAATTCAAGAACCAAAATCACATAAAGAATTTGAGGCTTTATGTAGGTCTTTGACAAGGTCTAGAAAATCTGCTCTTAAAGAAACTCCTAGGAGTTTCTGCAAAATTAAAACTTTCAAAATCATATAATTTAGATTTATTCATCTCGCTTTGTATCCTTGGACACAATTATATGCCATAATAATTCAAAATTAAGATGCATTTAGGCAGAATGTGTCTTAAAGGTTCTGTAAAATATTGATGTTTCCTTTCTCTAAGAACAGTTTATGGGACAGAATACTAAGGGTCCAGGAGAGGTATGGGGAACTGTGTCCCAGTATTCTACAAAGCATTGTAGTGAGAATCCTGTGCGTGGATTCTCATCATTCCACAGCTTGGAGTATGAAATGGTCACAGCTGCTCCCACCTTTATCTCATGAGCCTTTAAAGTCATCACCTGTGTTCAAAAACAAAGCAGACTAGAAGCAACTGCCCTAATTCAAGAAACAAAGGAAACTGATTTTCTCTTTATTTTGTTTTCAGCAAGCATTCGCAAACACTTCATAATAGATGTGAATGATGAAATAGGACTCATGCATCAGTTTCACTCTAGGATTTTGTACATGAGCTGGAATGGCCCACAGTAAGCTACAGATAATATATGTGAGTGTACTTGTGAATTATACTTTTCTTAAGAAATGTTATTGTGTATGTCTCAATAGCAGACCCCTCCCTACAGCACCTTATTCCAGGACACAGATAATTTTCAGTTAATGGAGCAAATACCTTCTTTTTCCCTCAATACACAGCCTGTAGTAAACCTGGCCTCATAATAAAAATTAAACAATTTCCAAGTGAGGACAAATTAGCCCGGTCCACATGGATTGACAGTTCCTAGACCGGAAGTGGAAGGAAGGAAACTGTCACCAGAGACCAAGAGCCTGGATGCAGGTGAAATGGGACCATCACACCTCCAGTGGAGCTGAAACCACTAAGGGCGTGTGTCAGGTGTCCCAGGGACAGGCACACTCACTCATCCTTTCCCATCCTGCCGTCCAGCAAGGTCTGCTGCTGACCAGCCTACTCAGAGACCACACTTCCCATGGCGCCTCCCAGGGCAGCGGGGAGGCAGGGCTGCGGTGTGAGAGCAGATGCAGAGGTGACTTAGCAGGAAGCTGCATGATCCCTTACATTCCTGAGAAATCCCACTGCCTCTGTCTGCTACTCAGTGACTTCAGAGTCAGAGCGCCTGGCCCGTTCCTTCTGACAGCGGGAGCTGGTGTGCCCAGGGGCGGTGGCCTGGTGGCAGTTTCTCAGGGAGCTCTCCAGGACTGACCCACTGGATGGCACCTGACTGTTCGTCTCTCTGCTTACATAGCCATCAAACACAACACAGCTGTGACACAGGCTCCTCACATCAGAAACAATATTTCCATAGTGTGCTAAAAGTTGAAATTAATCACTAAGGATATTGTATGATACATAGTTCATTTTTACAGTTATTTATGAATGCAATAAATTTACAGTTTGGGAATCTATTGAGGAAAACTACTCTTCAGAATGTGGATTGCACCTAAATTGTCAACTACTTCAGTTCTTTAACTATCATTTTTTAACATTTTTTTTTGTTTTGTGTTGTTTGTTGCTATGGACTGAACCTAGGGCCTTTGCCCTGAGCTGAATCTTCATCTTGTTTTTATTTTGTGAGACAGGGTATTGCTAACTTGTTACGGTCCCCAGAGTGGCCTTAAATTTGTGATTTTCCTGCCTCAGCCTTCGAGAATGCTAGCATTGCAGATGTGCCCCACTATGCCTAAATTATTGGATGACTGTGGCATAGATCACAGTAGATTACAATAGTAAGGGTAGTAGTTTCCTAAAGACATATTGGAATGAGGACTTTTTGAGTCTTCCATTAGCATCCTCTTTTTTTTTGTATTAAATTCTTTTATTTGTACATTAAGAACCATTAGCAACATCTTAAATCTCCAAAACTCTAAGAAAGTTCAACTTTTTTTGGCACCCTGTGGGGAAACAAGCTTGACCCTTTTCAATTAACATATTTATTCTATTCAGAGATAGGAACTCACCTATTCAAAATCCAGACTTTAATATCTAAAAGGAAAGGAAATATAAAGGTTTTGAAGTAATTACATAATGTGATTTGTTTGGTCTAGATTGTAAGTATTCACAGAAATTTAAAATGAAATAAAAAGACACTAACCTGACTTTTGTTCATTTTCCAGAGGGAATAAGGAATGTATTCTCTCTTCATCCTACCATTAACAAGTTGAGAGGCTTCCATCTAGGAGGCTTTGAGAGGTTTCCGAACTCAAGAGCTCCTTGGTTTTTCTTTCAGGAACTACCACAACCTAGTGAGACTGCTGTAATGGCAGGGAGAGCTCGGAGCGTTTCACAGGTAGAGTGGTTTACGTGAAATTGCTTTGAAATTTTTCCTGTAAACTTTGAATCTTGTCCTCACTCTGAACAAAGTGCTATCTTTCTTTCTATTCACCTGTACATGCCTTTTAGGCTTTCATGTTACTGAACAAATCAGGATTTATGAACCAACTCACGATTTGTTGATTAATTTACTCTGCTTCTGAAACGTTTAAGAAATTGAATAGCAAGTTGTTCTTTTTTTGTTTCTTTCCCTCTAGAATTTTGTAGTAAAGAGAAGTATTTTTAAATGTATTACAAATCAACTGTGTAAAATTTTTTAAAATTTAGAAGTATGATAAATATAAAACAAAAGTTTTTCATTTTTGGATTTTGGGCCTTAAATCACTCTTAATGGTTTGGTAAATATCTTTCCCCAAATTGTTTTCATTTGCAGTTATGTTCTACTTTACTTATTGTGATACTTGATAATAATTTATGGTTATATTGCATGTTTTATGTGGTTATAACTCATTTTTAATATATGCACAATAACTCATTTTATGAATTAATTGCAGTATAGTCTATGATGTAGATACATAAATCATTTCAATTAATCTTTTAATTCCACAAGACTTATGAATGTCTTTGGTTCAGAGGGTTCTGGAGATATTTCTTTTTTTTTTTTTTGGTACTGGGGATCAAACTTGGGTCCTTGCGCTTGCGAGGCAGGCGGTGGCACCACTGAGCTAAATCTCCGGCCCATGGAGATATTTCTAAAATTAGTATAGGATCAAAACTATATTCAATTTATAATATGGTAGATGTCACTGAATTTTCTGCAAAATTTAATGTGTTTATGTGCATACAATGATGTTTTAAAAGAACATAAACATTAGTCTACAAATCAAAGACCTTACTGCATTGTGTTTATTTACTGCTGATCACTTTTTCTTCCTTGCCACACCAATGAGCAGTAGAAAGGTATTATATAGGACAAGTAACTGGCTATAGTTTCTCCAATATTTTGTAAAATTATTTACATAAAATCTAAGGTGCCATTAATTGTAAGGCGCATTATTTTATGTAGCATTTATAAAGAAAGAAAAACATAATTACACTAGTATACACTATGTTACAAGCTTCATTATGCTTATAACCATGTTAAAGTGTTGAGAAATATACATCTTAGAATCAGTAAAAGATACTACTATTTTTCTATAAACATGGAAAATTCACACACACACACAGAACCACACATACATAAGACTGGAAAACGATCTGGATATTATTCATTGCTCAAAAAGCTAAGAAGATGAGCAATGAGTGGAAAAATGGATTATTACAGTGATAGTTTTATCAGGTAATAAGACTAGAAGTTTTCTAGGTTACAATTCTACATAAACAGATTGATTTATATTGAGCTCATTATATATTGTTGGAGCTTCTCCAGCAGCTACTTCCAGTTTTTTACTTTAAGCGCTATACAATGAGTTTTCAAAAGCAAAAAATTGAAATAGTAAAATAAAGCATATTAGAATACTGACAATGACTGCTTCTGTGCACTATGAATAGTGTACTATGAATACTGCTGAGTTTTCTTCTTTTCTGTTTTTTTTTTGTTTCTGTTTTTTGTGGGTTTTTTTGGTACCAGGGATCGAACTCAGGACCTTGTGCTTGTGAGGCAATGTTTTGTTTTGTTTTTGATACAGAGTCTCACTATGTAGTTCAGGCTGGCCTTGAACTCAAGGCGATCCTCCTGCCTCAGCCTCCCAAGTGCTGGGATTACAGGTGTATGCTACCATGCCCAGCTTCTTTTTTTCCTCTTTGTTTATTTTTGAGTTGAAATTACAATGCTCAAGTTATATAATAAAAACCATTTCCTAGAGTCAGTCTGTGTCTGAAGTTATCAATATAAGGCTAGAGACTAAAATCTTTTTTGATTAGGAACCAACTCCTGTCATCCTCTGTACTACAGAAAAGTATGTATCAGCATTCATTAGAAGAGAAATGGTATTAAACTGGCAGAAACTGACATTCCACACAGTGTTTTTAAAAAAAGGGAAGGATTGAGAAAACAACCACTTTAGGGATTTTTTTCTGCATATAATGGGCCACCTAACTGAGACCCAATTGTAGAAAGTGGGCTGCCAGGATATTTGACACTGGAGATCATAGGGAATAAACTATAAAAAAATCTAGCTAGGACAGGAAAGCCTCCACAGAATAAAAAGGAAGAAGATAAGTGAGGAGATATTTGCTGAGTTGGCTTCCTTCACCTAAACATTGCCTACCCCAGGGACAGAGTTCACAGACTCAACATCATTCAGGAAGTTTTCTAAACAGAAAGGAAAAAAAGCCACAATAAATGACAAATTATGAAACTGTTAAGAATCTAAGTTTTTAAAGATAATTACATCTTAAAATACATTAGAAAAAAACTTTTCTTTATGACATATGTTCAAAGTAGAATCTCTACAAGATGTCAGTGAAAGGTAAAAATTAATGTTTTTTTGGTTCATTAGCTTCCAAGGGAGAATGGGAGTATAATAAGCAGAGGCGACGAGTGCACAGCTGAAGGAGAAGAAGAGATGGAAGTTTAGAATATTTCTATTTATTTGGTGCTGCGAAAACCCCAGGCTACCTTCAAAACAGAATGCATAGAAGAGCACAGTGGGTTAAAAGACTGGAAACACAGATTGAGAGCATTCTCGAATGTTGAAATATTTGGACTCCGTAATGTAGATTAACGAACCCCTGGGAGTCCTGAAGGATGGAAAGGTCCAGTTCTGATCTTGCTCAATACACGAAGGGAGCTGAGCCAGGTACGTGAGGGTTGAATCCCGAGGTTTTCACAGAGGAGACCATGGACTGGCCCTTCTTAAGGCAGCTTCAGTGAGAATGGCTGAATAAGCACCAGATCGGGTGTGAGTTGAGAGCTAGAGAGATACCTAATGTTTCTGGACTGGCTGAGAGAGAAGACGAAATATTTTTCTTTTTGAATTACTACTATGGAACAAACTAGAGTAGTTTCATAATTTATCATTTTATTGTAGCCTTTTAAAATGTGTCTTTACTTAGAAAACTCTGAATAAAAATGGAATTAACTAGGACCTCCTCAGATTAGCCAGCATCCAGGCAAACAAATCCGGGGCTGGGGGCAGACAGAAGACAGAGCTCAGGTTTTGAGGAAACAGAAAGTTCTGCCTTAGGCGTGGAGGCGCAGGCGTCTGTGACTGTTGGCTCTTGCGTGACATCACTTAGAGGTCCAAGTCCTCCCCTTTGCAGACGGGCCTGCGACGCACAAAACCTCCCTCACGTTTACTGCGCTTCTGCTTCCAGCGCTCCCTACAAACCCCACCCTGCGGAGAAGCCAGTCACTTCTCGAGGAACTGAATCTCTACCTCAAGTCATAAAGTTGGCGAGGTAGGTTTACAAATCCCCTAACTAGAGGTACAACCCAAAGACAGAAGTATACTTGTACTTCATAGTTACGTCTGGACTTTACAAGTTCTATGTTATTTCAGATAATTATCATATAAAATAAAATACTTCAAAGTTGCAGATTTTAGTTGTATTAAATTTGTAGTGAAATGTATACACAAAACACTCCTGATTATGTTATTTCTTTTTCTTGTTATAAACCCGATGAAACTGGGTTATTGCCATCAATGTCATTAAAAAACCCATAAATATTAATATTTTTGAGCTAAAATGCTAAGCACTGGATTAAAAAGTTATTGATTAGCAATTTTGTGCTATTATGATATTCACCAATATTTTATGCTATGTTACTCTCCACTTGTAACAAATGAAGCAATTGAGATGAAGAGGACCTGTGTGATTTTTTGCCAAGGCCACAGACCAAGCCAGGAAATAGTATAACTAGAATTTAAATTCTTATCTTTCTTGCCATAAAGCCAATGTTCTTAACTACTGTGCTATATTATTCTGTAAACTAACTGAAAGTTTTAAAAAATAACCGGGCAAAGATATTGTGATAATTTTTTTCAGATAACACTGTCAAAAAGTCTCCATTTTATCTCACCTCGAAATGCCCTGTTCCCTAAAGCTCAAGTTCAGAATGTGCCAGATGTGTCTCATCCACCACAGCTACAGGCATGGGACTGGCATTCCCCAAGTTTGCACAGGAGAAAGATATCTCCTCGAAATACTCCCCAAACAAGGAGGCTGGAACTGAGTGTTGGGGGGCATCGGGCTGAGCCAGAGAGTGGGGACATTGGATGGTGAGAATCCTTAGGTTGATGTGTTCAGCCCGGACTGATTCTAGACAAGAGACCACAGTTCTAGGCTTTGTGTAGTCTGCAATCAAAGCTGTGGCAGTCAGTGGTATTAGGATTGAAAACCAGAAGTAGCACTCTACCATGCCCCTCTGAAAAGTACAATTGGGACCTCTCTAAACAACACACTTTGTGTCAGTATTTCTCAAATATATTCCTGCAAAGACTGGCCAGCATTCAAACAGAAAATGAGGTTCCAAGAATGACACACAGTGTAGCCAGGACAGTCTTTTTTTTTTGGTACCGGGGATCGAACTTGGAGCCTTGCACTTTTGAGGCAGGCACCAGAACCACTGAGCTAAATCCCTGCCCCAGGACAGTCTTTCTAAACTGCTGCCACCTCATGCCTACCCTGCTCTACTACTGTCAAGGCCAAGTTTATATTGGAATAGAGATTTTGCTCTTTTTTTAAAAAAACAAAAAGTGTTTTCAAATTAGTAGTATTAGTGTATTGGTAGTTTGATTGGATTGTTCTGATTGTAAGTTTTTATAGTTTTATAATGGTCACAAACAAAATAATGATTCCTATTTTATCTGTTAATAAAAATGGATGTCATTTAAAATAATTTGGTTCATGCTTTGAGAGTCTGTGAATTTTTCCATTTTAAAGGTCTGTGCATGGTAAAGTTTTAGAAAATTTTCTTTGGAGGACTCCTGTGACTGGGGCAGAAGCTTCCCTCGGTTTGCTTCGAGATATACCAGGAAGAGAGGGATTAGGAGACAGGCAGTGGTCACCTCGGGTGACTGCTTTTGGATGCCTGCGACTTTGGCAGAGATGAAGTGCCACATTTTTGTCTCTCACTAGCTCCCTGCCAGGAAGTGGAAGTCCACATGGATGCTCTCCAAAAGTTATCTATTTTTGGAAAGCTAGCTTGTCAGAAAATCAGCATAAGGGGTCAGATTTACTATGCTGGCATGTGTTGATTATGGAGGGGTGTTCCTGAGCTTCATGATATGAGAAGACAGATTACTTCCTTGGAATTGTGGGTTGGTTGTGAATGAAAGGAGGCTTTTCAGAGCTACCCACAGTGCTCGTGACTTGTGAGGGAATGGATGTGAGGTCTCTATTTGACGCAGGATATTTTCTCCTCAGAGGTGACCATGTCTTTATCGAGAGGCAAAAGCCCTGATAGTGTTCTGTGGCAGATCTGTAAACTGATTATCTCAGGATGGTATTGGGCAGATTTAATCCTTTGTCAGCATAACGCCTCTTTCAGAAGGCCAAGATAGCCAATGTTTACATATCAGTGTTTTTATTTTCTTTCCCCTTTTTTCCATACACATATGGAATCTGGCCCCTTGGTCATACATTGAGTGCAATTGAGAGGGAGAGAGAGACGGGAAGGGGGGATAGTGACAGAGAGAGAGAGAGAGAGAGAGACAGAGAGAAAGGAGAGAGATAGAGACAGAGACACAGAGAGAGAGACAGAGAGACACAGAAACAGAAACAGAGAGAATGAGAGAGAGAGAGGGAGGGAGAGAGAGAGGGAGAGAGAGGGAGGGAGGGAGGGAGGGTGGAAGGGGGAGAGAGAGAGAGAGAGAGACAGATTCAAGTAGCCAAACAGTCTTCAACATGACATCCAATGAGTTTCCCAGGCCCTGGAGCCGGAGGTAGTAATGATGAACCAGATCAAATACGAAGGTGTCCTTTGCTCAGTATGACAGCAAGTGCTGGAGACTGGAGAAGCAGTAGGCTTTTGAAGTTTACCCAAAGATGATTTTTTTCAAATTACCATAAAGCAATTCCAGGGTAGCTGTTAGGAGTTCATGTGTAGGAAGCAAAAAGGTCTATGAGAATGAAGAACATAAGTCATTTTTTTCTTTGAATGGTCACATCTACCCACAAGACCTAGAAGCAGTATGAATACTTGAGAACATTAGTTTTTCTTTGCTAGTTAGAAATTTTCCAGCAAGACATATTGAGAGGACTATATGATTATGCATGTAAATATGAAAATTTATTAATGGTATACTGTCATAGGTATCACATATACTATATAAATATTAAGGAAATTCCAAAAGCAAAGATAATAACATATATATAAAATGCTATCAAATCCTTAAAAGTAATATGAATACATGAATGCAGAAGGTACTTAGAAAGACTGGGTAAGTATGATCAGCTTTCTTGCAACCATCATTTGTTCTTTCTTTTGTAACTGTGGATCACAAAATTAGTGAATTAAAAAGTGTAAGTCATTGGTACTGTGCTTAATACTAGGCTAAATGCTGGAGGAGGATGCTAATATATTTTATATATCTATAAAATAGGTATCATCTCTTCCTTAAAAACTTATACTATAGTCAGAGCATCAAAGAAAACACACTCTCAAATATCACAAGCATTCAATGAATCATATTCAGAAGCCAGTAGAAAAATGAAGAAGGTTTCTTTATGGTAGTGAAAAAGCAGCTGAGATATGTATGATGAAGAGGGGCAGAGAATGTTAGGCTGTAGAAACCACATAAAATATCATGTGGAAGGAGAGTGAATAATTTGTGTTTAATTATAATGAAGAGAAGAACTTTAATGAACTGAGCATTTTTACATTAAAGGCAGAGTAAGAAAATCTGGAATAGGTAAAGAGCTAACAGATAATGCAGGCAAATTTAAACGAAGAGGATGAAGTTAAAATAACACAGAAAAAGAAGGGATCCATTAAGGGTTCTTTTGGAAAATTTTCCCATAAACCTAGTTTGATTAAAAATTACTTTATAACATAATGGCTGCATATAAATAGAACTGTGATGTCAAAAGGTCACATATAATTCATGTTATATATTTCCTCCATATGTGTAGATGTGAGTAATTTAGTTGATGTGTATCAGGTTTCTGATCACACATGTGGTATATATACTTACAGTGTGTCTGAGGTGTATGAACTTTGTAATAGCTGTCTGTCTGTCTCATGTCTACATTGCCAGCTTTGCCTAAGCCAGTATTAACTTAGGCTTGGGTTTTAGAGATAGCATCCTCAACATATATACAATTTAAGAAAATTTAACTACCTTTAAGTATAAAATTATTTCACTGATATATCAAAATGACAATTCTAATTTTCTTCCAATATCTATATATTTAAAATAAATATGTGACTAAATGTTTCTAGCATCCCATTTTTGCCCTCATTAATGACCTTTGAATGATCGATGATAGTTTTAATAATCTAAACAGGAGAAGCTGATGATCTGAACAAAACAGACAGGACCACAAATTTGAGAGATGGAAACATATCTCTTCAGAAAATCCAACAGAATTTAATGAATGACTAGAAGAGAAGCAATTAATAGAAATTTCTCTGTGTTCTGACTGGAATACTGAAAAAATAATGGTGAACTCTAGATGTTTCGCAAGTGGGAAGTGTTGAAAAAATAAGTTATACAAATCTACTTTTTTTGGCTTCAAAGCCCCATGACATTTGTTCATAGCAATACGGCCAACTTGTTTTTAAGAAACACATGTAAACTATTTGAGTTTGCTTATGTAGATAAATTTAGTTCAGGTGTGAATTCGTTTTTAAAATTAGTTGTGATTTTGATACCGTATATTTATTTTTTTCTTATCCAAAAATAGATACTATTTTTTTCTTTTCATTATTATTTTTTATCAATACATGGCTGCAGCACCTAATGATCACAAGTGCTGTGGCGAGCTTGTACGTGCATCTTACATAATGCATCTGAATTCTTTTTTCGTCTCCTTTCCCTGCCATCCTTCCCGGCTACTTCCAATTTTTGTGCCCCTAATTTTAATAATTAGAAAATTTGTAAATGCTGAAATATTTATTTCTTCCAAAAGTGGGGACTTACAGAGCTGTTTTACAGATGAGAAGCTAATGGCTGAGCAGTTAGCGTGTTGTTGTGAATCTTGCAGAGGACAGGAAGTAACACCACACAGCGCCCAGCAGGTGCCAGGCCTGTCCTCCAGACACTGTCCGGCTGACTGTCTCTCCTCCCCAGCAAAGCTGGTCATAGTAGCACTACAGCACTGCCATACCCATTTTGCAGAAGAACAGTAAGACTCAGAGAGGTGAAGAAGTATCTTAAGTCCAAGAGCTGGGATTTGAACCCATGTCTTTGTGCTCAAGGGTCTTTTATTTATTATAGCATATTGTCAGTCACAGGGGAGAGGTCAGGAGACAAGTGTTTTCATTCTGAAGATTATGCATAAAACTGACTAGCTGGAGAAATTGCTTTGGAATTAGTTCTCTCACACATGTAAGGCGAACATGTTCACTGTAGGTAATGTGAGATCCTCTTAATTCAGCAGATCAATAAGAAATGATAATCTCATTTAAGGATATGCTTAAAATGATTTTTTCAAAATTTCTTTAGGGAAGAATAAAGCTCAGTCTTTGAAATTACACAAATAGACTTAAAATTGAAACATAAAAATAAAAAGAATTAAACCTCCATTGGATTTAATAAGTATTCAAGCATCTTGAGTCTAGAAACATCACTGGGAAAATATATTCTTAAATCCATTTATAATGTGAGCACTTGAGAATAAATAAAAACTAAAAAAAATTTATAAGATATTTTCTAGCAGCTGGTAAACATTAAGCAAAATTTCTAAGTTACTTTTCTAATATCATCATGCAGAGAACATTAAAATTATGTCTTCCATTTAGTGAACAATAATTAAATTTTAGACCACACAAATACTCTACTTAAGGATTTTTATTTAAGAGCAAGAGTTTTAAA
This sequence comes from Heterocephalus glaber, assembly GCF_000247695.1. The sequence continues at coordinate 2,458,098 of NW_004624899.1, read as the reverse complement.
GAAATGCTATTTCATTTATGTGGTGATTCATGCACACTGAATGAAACCTTAAAGGATTTGCATGTTTTTAAGTAGAAATTGATTGCCACAGAGAGCCTTGCACTTTTGATGAAACCCTTGAATAACAAGGTTCTACGTAAACTAGGAACCAAATATAATGTATTACTGTAATTGCATGCAGTGATAGATATCATCTTTTGAACTGGGAAATGAGGCACTTTTTCTAGATTTTAGCACACCCCTTGGACAAAGCAGGGCAAAGAGTTAGATGGGACAGAGGGACATGTGCCTCCAACCTCTGTGTCCCAGACAAGGCAGCTCCAGGGTTGTGTCAGGACAAATCGGCAGGGATTCAATGCCCACCTCTATGTGGTAAGTAGTATTGAACTCCTTGTAGCCATTTTACAATATTTTTTCATGTCTTAGTTTAGGAAGCTTACAAAAGAAAAAAGAAAGAATGCATTATGTTCCTAGGAAATGATTGGCCATACAAATGTAGGTTTTGAGGCAAATACATATAATAAAAATGAAAATGCTTTTTGAACAAAAATAAATGTTTTTTTAAAATTTTAAATGCATTTACTGTGAAAACTTTCAAATGCTTACTCTTTTACATAAAAATGCTTATTAATGCTTTCTTTTAAATTCATATGGTCAGAGTTTTACCTCTTTCTTAGTATTTTGGTTTTGTGGGTTTTTTGTTTGGTTTTTTTTGAGTCAGGGTCTCACTATGTAGCTCAGGCTGGCCTGGAACTCATAGTCATCTTCCTACATCAACCTCCTGAGTTCTGAGATTACAGGCATGCACCACCACACCCGCCAGTATTTTGTTTTATAACTTTATTTAGCACACTTTTCCATTGGTATCTTTCATAAAAACCTAGAATGGACATAAACCAAGGACTATTTAAAACGTATGCATATTACTTTCTCACACTTATTTTCCTCATTTCCTCTTTCTTATCTCAGAGTATGTCTGCAGAACAATAATGCATTTTTTTCATTAAATTTATTGGTACATGTTAGGTATATGATATGACGACATTCATCATTGGGAATTTGTACCTTTACATGATATATATTGGTTCTTTTTTGGTTCTATATCTTTTTTCCCCTTCCCCTGCTCTCCCTTCAACCCCTGCATCCCTCCCTATTTACAAAGACGTTGTTTCTGTTTTTTCCTTTTCTCATATTTATTCCTTTCCCCTACCCCTCCCACTTTCCCTTCCGCTTTGGACCCTTTCTTCCTATTTCACATTATCTATTATACCTTTTAATCAAAAGGTATAATAATGAATTTTATACTTCTTAAAACTTCAAGGTAAAAGTATCCCCAAACTAATCTACTCTACTCATTTTAAAGATAAATGACTGAAAATCTCTGCTTGAATTGGTACTGAATTCAAACAAAAATCCTGAAACATATTGAAATGCAGTTTTATACATTTATTTGTAGATGTGTGTCATTAAATTCTGTCCTAAACTCTCATGTCTTTTTTTTTTTTTTGGTACTGGGGATCAAACTCGGGTCCTTGTGCTTGCGAGGCAGGTGGTGGAACCACTGAGCTAAATCTCCAGCCACTCTCACATCTTTTACAGCAATAATACTTAACATGCTTTTGAACATGTGCTATTTAATAAAACAAAAGTTATACAGCTGAAAGTTATAAAGCTGGAAAGAAAGAAAAGCGCAATTCAATGAAACCATTTTCTATATAAATCCCCCAACAGGGACACTTATTCCAAACAAAGCAATGTTAAGACTTAAATTCACCTGCCACAGAATTAGGTGCTCTAATTATAGAACCCAAGGACCCGAAGGGATTTTTGAGGACATATTGTTCATATTGTTCCACCCCCATTGCAAATCTGCATTCCTTTGATGCTATCTTATGCTATTAGGACACTGCTTGAGTATCTGCAATTTAAGTTATTTACTAATTTGTGAAATGAGATGGTCATCATTTTCGGAGATCTCAAATCAAAAAATATTATATAGAAAGATGTTCATACTTTAGACCTCACGCTTCATCCTGGGGCCGAGGCTGGGTCGGGGGAGCTGTGGGGTGGGCATGGGGCCGAAGTGGGATGGGCGGACTGAAGGGTGATGCGGTTATACCCAGGACTTAGTCCTCCTCCCTCTTGGATTTCAGGGCTCCTCACACTTTCCAGCCCTTCTACAAGCGTGTTGTGAATTCTCTGGGGGCTAGGGGCTGAAGCAAGTCCCACGAGTGACCCGTTCCCTGTACGACAAAGCTCAGCCCCATTCTAGGCCTGTTCCTGTCAGCATTCGCGGTAGTTCAATCCATCCGGGCAGACGTTCTCTTTGTTTCCTGTTGCTCGCTGCTAGTTTCTTTCATTGCGCTTCTGAATCTCATCTGATTCTGATATATGGCCAGGGTGAACACCTCCTGCGCCAAACTAGTGTTTCTTACTACTATGTTTTTAATTTTAATAGTTACAAGAACTCCTTAATCTCATGCCAAGTTTGTATTTGACGTATTTCCACAGACTGCTTCTAAGCGAAAGCTCCAATTTCCGAATGAATACATGTGATTTTTGCAATTGAGGTCAACCTTTCTATTTTTTCTGTTTAATTTTCAGCATTTTAAATTCTTTCTAATCTTCCAGATATTAATGTTTTCTGGTTATGTTTTCCAGTATTTGCACTATTTCCTCAGGTTTGCACTTTTCAGGGAGTATTTCTGTATCCTTGCCTAAATCTGATAAATATGCCAACAAGGTAGAATCCAGAAAGGAATTCTGCAGAAGCCCAAGAGAAAATTCTCTCTGCAGTGACAGGCCTTTTGGGGACGGACGCTCAAGTACTTTGAAATCTGCCCTTTAACACCGGAGACCCGGCCCAGCTCCTGGCTCAATTTAAAAGCACTTTAGACTGCTTTGGCATGTGGCTTCCAGGAAAATGATTTATCACCATCCACTGAGGCTGGTAATTCCTAGTATTATTTTATAAGATAAATTTAGCATTGAGTTAAATGCCATATGAAAGTTTTTCATGTGATTCATAAACAAAATTCTGTTTCAAAGCATACTTTAAAACGATTAGAAAAAGTATTTCTTTTATGAGATCATATGTCTTCAACATGTGTATCAACACATGTATTATTAAATAGCAAATTGACTGTTTTAAAGGGACACTTCCAATATGTAATATGCTTCATTTGCAATCATGATAATAGTTTTCAGGAATGAATTAAAACATGAGATTCTTACCCCAAATGCTGGATGCTTTGGTAGGTTGGGGAGTCAAAGACTTAGTATTTTTGGTAACAAGTGGAACAGGTGTGGTTTTATAACCATCTGCCTGGAGATCATTCACTGAAAAAAACAAAATGTGGCCAACTGAAACAGGAGACCATTGTCACCATTTTGTATTTGTATACATGAAACGAAGCAAAATAGGTGGTTGAAGAAGAGTAGAGTTCTAGAAATTTCAGTCACATTGCTACATTAAATTTGCCGGTAGTGAATTTTAAATATATATGTATATTATAAAATAATAATTTCAGGAGGAACTTTGGAGTTCATGGTCAATAATGTCCAGCTGTTAATATTTAAAGGGCCCTGTTACATTATATGTGCAGGTAAACCAGGTGGATTTCAAGCGGTTGTTTCCACATAACTATTTGCCCTCAAATTTTCATAAGAATAGGGATTTCAGAAATCCAACCACTAGGCCAGAATTATACTACAGTATTCTGAGGAGGTCAGATGAAATATGTAAAAGTAATTACATGGCTGAAACAAAACCTGCATCATTCTGATCATCCTCTAAGATGCCTGATTTGTAAAAGGAGGCTTATGACATGGACAATGAATTACCTGGGCTGTCACAGGTGTTCTTGCATTCTTCCAGTGATTCAAAGTTGTTTAGGTTGCCTAGGCATCCACCATATGCGAAAGGCTCACATTGTCTTGTCTGATTGTTATAAAAATATCTGGTAATATAAGCTCGACAGATTCCAACATCATTTTCCAAAAAGCATAAATCTGGTTTTCCTAAAAGTGATCACAGTGTCAGAAGGCAATATTCTCTTTTTTTGGTAAATACTTTAGTTATTTAATTAGATACATAGTTATTTAATGGGTAAATATGACAAATTAAGAAGTAAAAGCATGACTTTACTGGAAATTATACAATGTTACAATCATCTATCATTTGATTTTGGTGTTTACAAAATGAAGACATTATTGTCACACAAATTTTTGTAATTGACATTTCAAGTTCTACATTGCTCATAGTGAATAGAGAATTAGCTATCAGGTTTTTTTTCATGAACTGAATAAATAAAATATATTATTTTGTCATGTGCTACCCATGCTTTGGAAGTACAAAATAATATGGCAAATTTTGGTTTAATTAGTAATATTGAGCTTATGTGCTCAATATTAAAGCAAGATTTATGAATAATTTGTTATTGAAGTATGAGGATTATTGGAGAAATCAGTGCTGTATGTTCCTCATTAAGAATGGTTTAAACTTTAAAATTTGGAAAAGATTGGAGAAGTACGGAAGCTTTTGTGGCTATTCTTGGAAGTTCCTGGATTCTTTTTTTATGCTAGAATTAATATCTGTACTAGCTATGACATCCTCCCCTACTGTGACTTTTTTTTCCTTCCAAGTATTGGAATGATTCCAGCAGCACAGAGGCAGAAAGGAAATACATGTTCAGGGACTGAAGAGGCTTTTGCAAAAGTCCAATAGCCCTTCTAGATAATGTTCCAAAGCACGCTAAACGCAGCTGTCACCAAAGTTGTGATATTCTGATCTACATTTAAGCTTGGTGTGCACGCATATTATCTAAGGAGAAGTGACCTAATTATCACATGTGCTGTACTCACAAGACTTATTGGAGTTGAATATTTTGGACAAAGCTCCAATTTCTGTATTTTTCCCTCCATGTATATACACCACATCTTCTTGTCCATTTATCTGTTGGTGAACACCTAAGTCTCATTCCATATCTTGGCTATTGTATAATGCTTCTGTAAATGTGGGAATGAAGATACCTTCTCAGGGTATTAAGTTCACTTCCCTTTGACATATATCAAGTATATATCAGGTTACAGGATCATATAGTAGTTCTCTCCTTAATTTAAGTGTTTGAAAAACCTCCTTACTGTTTTCCATAAGGAAAGAAAAAAATTTAGATTCCTACCAACAGTGCTATCTTTTGTTTTTTGATAATAGCCATTCTAACAGGAGTGAAATGTGATCTCATTTTAGGTTTGTTTTGAACTTCCTTAATTAGTGCTATTGGGCATTCTTCATGTCATATAGCTGTTTTTCAAAGTGAATGACACTCTTATTTGTGGTAACTTGTAACAAGCAGGAAATGATAAAAAAAATTCTTTAAATTTTCATAATCCCTTTTCATAAAAGAAACAAAAATATATTGAATTAGTCATTTCTATTTGTTTTAGTTACCACGCATTTTTAATTAAAATTTAAATAATTTTAACACAGGAATTTTATGTTTAACAAAAGTGAGAGAATAAAAACATTGCACAAAAAGAGCAAAAGAAATGATAAAATTTATGCTGATTTGTATAATTAATAAATTGGAAGTTGTTATTATTTAAATAAGGCCCCGGTAAAGGACGTAATTTATTTTAGGAAAAAGCAACACATCAAATAATTCTTCCTAGGACCACAATTAAAAATATTGTTAAGAAACAAGAAATTAATTTTCTCTATCTTTAGATAAATAAAAGTGCCATACTTCTGAATTTGCATACACACTGTTTCTCTAAATTGATGTTTAAAGTTGAGTAACACCAAATGAAGACTGTATATACCAGATACCAACTTTCACAGGCCATGAAATTTTTAATGTTAGTTTTTATGTGGGCCTGAGTACTTGGAATTTGCCTGTGAGTAAATTTTCTTTCCGAAGGACTACAATGAATGTCCACCGTCCTTACCACCATTGTATCATATCACTAAAAGTAACTTCAAGTTGACAGAAGGGTTTTTATGGATTTGTTTGAGCATATAAATTTCTAACAAGTGTGACTAAAGCTTTATTTTCTAACTTTCATGTGTAATAGCAATTAAGAATGATTTTTGAATTATTATAACCATCTATTGCTCTTTCTCTATCATTTCTACCTCTGTCATTTGTATATCCATCTCTATCACCTGTTTTTTCTATCATCCATCTGTCTATCTGTCTATCCCTCCATCCATCTATCTTCTGTGTTTGGTATTGAACACTTTGCTCGGAGCTACATCTCCAGCCTTTTCCTTATTTTGTATTTTGAAACCAGGTCTCGCTGAGTTGCTCAGGCTGGCCTCAAACTTGAGACCCACTGATCTTCCAATTCAGCCTCCCGGAGTGCTGGGATTATAGGTGGGCACCACCACACCTGGCTTAGATATATACTTTATAACATAATTTACAGCAAAATTTTAGTTTACAAATTTTTCTAATTCTATGTTTTTGGAAAAAGACCTTAATACCTATACCTTAATACCTAATACCTAGTCTTAATGCCTATATTGGTATTTCCTTTCCTGAAAATATCTTCTTTTACTTAGTGGACAGAACCTCCTTTATAAAAATGCTATATTCTTTGATAATATTTCATTTAATTCATATAATGAACATTTTTGTCAAGATTAATTCAATACCTACAAAAAGCTACTTTTAAAATAGTATGTAATTATGTATATTTGTGTGCATTGTCTGTAAAAACTTAGACACTGGATTTGCTTTTTACATTTTGACTCACATTCTGATAATTAAATTAAGCCTCAAAATTAAACTGAGTAAAGAAAATTTTGAACTTCTTCCCACATGATTAAATCAAAATAAGTGAAACCATTCTGAATTCTGTAATCTCTCATGTCTTGAGTTAAATAACTTGATGTCTCTGTTTAGTATTTTCTCATTTAAATTTAAATGCCATAGATGATAATGGAATTAAGACCTTTATTGAAACATGATTAGTTTACTTGGTCTGTTGTTAGCCTTTGGGCTGATATATTCACTAAAACATAATTATTTCTTGTTATAAATAATAAATAAAGCAATTTAAATCACAAAATCAAAGATGTACCCACCCAGTAAGTGATGTCAACAAAGGCAATTATTTGTCACTATTTCCAGTGATGTTCGAATATAGAACTGTTGATAAGTCAAAGACATACCTCCATTTGGGGAAATGTTGGATATAATTTCCTAAGCCACACAGTGCTCACATTAACACAGGGTTAGAGAACAGAGAATGGAAACAAGACTAGCAACATCTCCATAACTACCTGGAAGCTGTTAAATAGCAAGTGTACCTTTGGACAGAACGTCTAACACTGAATATTGTGCTGTGTTAAGATGCGAGGAAAAATAGTGTGTGGAAGGTCCTCTGGCTAATCTCATGTATATGGTTTCTTATTGCTCACTATACCCACGGAAACAAAACATCATTTCAGATATCATATGGCTTGTGAGCAACCCTATAACAGAAAAGCCTAAAAATTTTGATAATATCTAGGTGCTTTTAAGTTCTACTAACATGCACATAAATGAATATTTACCATTTTCCAATGTTGACTTCTTCAGTGGTGAAAATTCTGCAAGAAAAACAAACTATGTGTATCAATTGCCAGAATTTATAATATAATATCAGTATCATTGAAAACTCATTAGCATTGAAAATTATTTGTATAATATCTTAAAAGCAATTAAAGTTCTTATCTTCTCCAAAGATTGTTTAGTTCTTATAACTAAAACACTACTTTACCTATAGCAATACATTTATTTTTTAACTTACACAAAAAACAAGGTGTGCATATTAATGGGGTATGATACCATGTTTTGACACATTGTATGATGTTAAATGAGGTTAAGCGTATCCACCTCTCCGGATGTGTATCATGGCTCTCTGTATCACTGTGCAGTGCCTAACAAACTGCGTTTCACTGATCTGCCACTTCCTCTCCTAGCTGCTTCCTCAGCCTCACCACTGCGCCCAGCCTCTCAGACCCACCATTGTCCTCTCAGCTTCTAGAAGATCAGCGTTTCCCGATTTCACGTGTGACTGAGTCCGCACTGTCTTTGGCGTACTGTGCCTAGCTTATTTCACATAATATAATTATCTCTAGTTTTATCCATGTTGCTACAAATGATAGAATTTCATCTTTTACATTTTTGAGGGGAATCGCTGGTGTGCTTCATTTTAAACACTATGTTGTGTTGTCTTTAAGTTTATTGATCTTTTCTTCTGCAGTTTCTAACCTACTCTTCATACATCTGCTAAATTTCTTATTTCATATGTTTTATGTCTCCAGTTTAGAATTTTCATTTAGTTCTCCTTTATAGATTGCATTTTCTCCATATTCACAATTTCTTTAAATTCTTTAGTACAGTAGTAATAGTTCTTTTAAAGTTCTAGTCTGCTAATTTTATCACCTTTATTAGTTTTGCCTGTTTGAATTGAGTTGCTTTTCTCCTAGTTGAGAATCACAATTTGCATTTTCTTTAAATGTTTCATATTTTAGAGGTGGACAGATTATAGATGTTTTTAATATAGTTTTAGTCAATAGATTTTGTTGTCTTCCTTTGAAGTATGCTGAAGTGCCTTTTGGCAGGTAGTTATCTGTGGATCACTGGGTCATTTAAAGTTTGTTTTTAAGCACTCTTAGGGGGAGTCCAAGGTAGCCTTTACTCTAGGGCCAATGTCATCCTAGCATTAAGTCAAATATTAAATTCTTCTCAAAAATGTTTCACTTAAAGTTATTTGATTATTATCATCAAAATTCATGTAATTTTACCAAGTAAATGCAGATTTTTTTATTCAGTGAAAAATCAAAGATGCTATCTAGATTTCTGAGGGTTTTTTCTCTGCATGAGTTCATTTTCTCTCACACATTGTTCTAAAAACACCAGCTATGTTCCTTTACTCATCCTGTAGCAGTGCTATTCAGGGAATCCCCTTCCTTCACCGGTCCAGAGTGCTTTCATGCAGAATGCAGTGACGGGAGGACTCATCTTTTGTATTTCTCTTCTTTCAGATATTACAATCCTGCGCTAACTTTTAACTAATGTCTGAAAATAGTTGATTGATATATTTTGTTCAGATTCTCTTTAGATACTTATGTTAGGAGAGACAGTCCAGTTCTATTTACTCCATCATGGCTAAAAAGTGAATTTTTCCTTTCAGTGATTTTTTCAAAGGTCTAGCAGTTTTTTTCTATATGCCTACTGTATCCTTACCAGTACCTTATTAAAAACCGCAGATGTTCACACAATAATATTAAATAGAATTTGAAAAGATAATGAGGAGAGGGAGATGAGGGCCAGGGATTTACATTTATTTGTATGCTTCCAGTAAAGATGTTTAAAAGATAAAAGTGGGCTGGGCTGCCAGTAATGGACCAAATGATTATATATTGCTAGATTTTAAGGAAAATAATTTTTTTGCACACTGTTGAAATAGGAGTTGTTGAGGTATTAAAGAAAGAAGAAGGAACAGGTATAAATTTCAGAGAAGTAACGAGTTGATGAAAAAAAGTAGACTGCTAAGTAACAGAGCAAGGATTACAAAGACTGAGCCAACCAGGACTCAGCCAAGGCACTGAAGACTAAGAGCGGTCTTTCATTCTACACTAAAGGACAGTTGTCCCAATATGCATGGAAGGAAGCAGGGTACAGAAATCATGTTGAGTGGACAATGACCAGCCAATCACAAGCGACAATGGCTCCACCAGTGGCCACCGAGCTGCCTGATGAGTGTCGGTAATTTTCCTAGAGCATCTACTACAGAGAGCGAAGAGAAGGAAGTGCTCTGAAGTTCAATATATTCCTTCAGTTCTCCTCTGTCAGCTCAGGAGTACACAACAAAGCATCTCACAGAGTCACAGAGCCCAGAGGGTCCCTGTTTTCACTACATTGAGACTTTCCTTGTAGGCCAAGAGCACCACAACGCCAAGTCTGTTTAGAAAACCTAAACAGTTTTGGAAAGACTGAGAAAGGACAGCTGCTTGCTTTGCAAAAGCAGAAATAACAATAAAAAATAACAAAGAAGCCAAGATATCTAGTGTTGCACATTAAAGATGTCATCTCTAGTGTACTACAATTGGATTTGACCAGCATTGAGAACATACTGTGGGGGGATATCTGGTTAGAAACTGGGGAGTTAAAGTGACTCAGAGTTTTCTCTCTTAACTCACAATTCAGAAAAATAAAGTGAGATAAGAACATTTAAAATTTTGACCAATATTTTCCAATTAGTAGCTAGAGAGCCTCAAAGTGAATTCTCAGTTTCTTTGTCTGTAGAGCAGGCAGCCCTGAGGTCACTGTGTTGACCAAGGTGGGACTAAGTCATCCTGACAGTCCTTTCCCTGCCAGCTAACAGCTTCCGGGGGGCTGACTCACACTTGGTCATTGCAAGTGCAAAACTGTCTTGGGGACTTGAGAGCTTTTCTTTCTTCTTTGTTATGAAAGGTGGAGGACAATAAACAAGGCTTAAAAATTGTATAACAACTTACATGAAACAGAGAAAAATAGTATATAAGCATGATAGCTAAAATTGTGGAGCAAAAAGATTCCTTGGTAACATTAAATTAGTATTTCATTACTATTTTCTAAAAGCATCAAACTTGTGATTAGACCCAATACACGCAAAGGCTGTTGGGTTGGAAACCCACCTTCTATACATGTTGTTTTGCACTCCTCCATACTGTCAAATCGATTCTCATTTCCATGACATCCTCCATATATAAATTCTTCACACTCATGAGTTAAAATATTGAAATAAAATCTCTTCATCAGTGCTTTGCATGGCCCGTCATCTGCCCTCATGGCACAAAATGTGAACACTGGTTTCCGTCCTGCCACTTTAGGATCCACTGGAGGGAAAAACCAAGAAGATAATCTTCCAACAATGCTACAATAATGTTCTCTCCCTTTCATTTCTTTTTGTTTAAATTAACTTTATTGGTACATTTTAGGTATACGTTATGATCACATTCATCATTGAGAATTTGTACCTGCACATGATATATCTTAGCTCTTGTTTTTTCCCATTCTGCTGCCCTCCCTTCTACCCCTTCACCCCTCCCTATTTACAAAAGTTTTGGTTCCATTTTTTCCTTCTTGTCTCATATTTTTTTCTTTCCTTTATCTCCCCTCCCCCATTTCTCCTTTCCCTATGAATGTTTGCTTCCTGTTTCAAACTAACTGTTACAAATTTTGGTCCTCATTTATACTTTTGGTTTCTCACACCAGAGAGACAATTCAGTATTTATACATGTGTGTCCTATTAATTTCACTTAGGAATATGGCCTCAATATGCACCCATATAGCTATAAATGTCTCTAATTTATCATTGTTTATGGCTCAGTAGTACTCCATTTCTTTCCTATATGTCCTGATTTTAAGAAAAGTATAACAACAACAAAATGGCTCATAAGAAACCATGGAAAGCTATTTGGTTATCAAAAAAGATCTGTTTAATAAATTCACAAGTTAAACATATCACTATTTTTTTATCAACTATTAAAGGTTAGTATCAGTCAATTATGAGAGAAAAATAATTTTTCTAGACTCTTTAATAGTTATTACTTAAATCTGATCAACTGTTAGAGCTGGAATCAAATTTTTGTTGCAAGGCATCCCCACTCAAATGGCTATATCGATATTACAATTAAATAGAGAACTAATCTTTTAATCCAGCAGTTTTAGAGGTATATGCTGATGAACAATTTTTGGACCTTCTCCCTGATCCAAAGTTGTTTTTTTACACATGAGCATCTTTAAAAGCAATAATATATTTGCAATCACACACATACACATAGGGAGCTCACATACATAAACACAAGAGCTGGCTGTGCTGTCGCGGAGCTGTAACCCCAGCCACTTGGGAGGCTGAGGGAGGCAAACTGCGAGTTAGAGACCAGCCTGGGCTGCTTGGTGATGCCCTGTCTCAAAATAAAAATTAAAAGGGGCTGAAAATATAGCTCAGTGATAGAGTGCTTGCCTAGCACATGAAAGTCCTGGGTTCATCTCCCACAACAAAAAAATTTCTAATATTTAAAAATGAACATAATTAGCCTGCTGCAGACAGGCAGGTCTGTGCATGCCCTACCGAGGTCCTGAGTCACGTGGAAGACATTGAATCACCCCGCTGCAGACAGGCAGCCACCTGGTTCCACACTACAAAGACGCAAAGGACACCAGACCACCAGACCAAGGTACTGAGTCCTGCTGCTCCAGGCCCAGAGGTAGGGGCTTCTGAGCCACAGTCCCACTGCTCCTGCTCCAGAGGAAGGGGCTTCCCAGCCACCATCCCTCTGGCTGCTCCCAGCCCACAGGAAAGGGCTTTTGGGTCACCATCCCTAC
>NW_004624899.1:2273559-2440621 GCF_000247695.1 Heterocephalus glaber | reverse complement strand
GGGAGGGGCAGGGGAAAGGAAAGAAGGGAAAGGAAAAATGCTGAGAAATGGAAAAAATGGAAATAAAGTCTTTGTATATAGGGAAGGGTGGAGGCAGTGAAGGGAGGGCTAGGAATGGAGAAAAAAAAAAGAACCAAGATGCATCACGAAAAGGTACAAGTTCCCAAAGAGAAATGTAAATGTGTTGTATACCTAAAATGTACCAATAAAGAATTTTTAAAAAAGAACATAATTTTAAGTGTTTATGTTACAGAATGAATATGTTGTATTCTTTTACTTATAATTTGTTTAATAGTACCAAAAAACCTTAATGCTGTTTTCAATAGAATGAGACAAGTCTTTTCACTTTATGTTATACATTTTTAATCTAAATATTCAGTGACCTTTTTTATTTGCAGAATTATGTCCTTACATGGGAAGGGATATGCACATTGAGGAACTGTAATCATACTTTTAATGTCAATTTTAGTAAGTCTAGTGATAGTAATAAAGGCCTAATTTTTAAAATGTTGCATTTATTTACAGAAAGTACCACTAAGATGGATTGAAAATTATACTTGTTGATGGGGAGGGTGGAAGGAGATTGTGGTTAAACCATATAAAATTTCATTTGGATATTAGGAATTGATGAAGGAGCTCTGTGTACAACTTGGTGACTACAGCTAATAATATATCTTATCCATGAAAAATGCTAAGACTGGATATAAAGTGTTCTCATAAAAAAGTGATAGGGCCGGGGATTTAGCTCAGTGGTTCTGGCATCTGCCTGGAAAGCGCAAGGTTCTGAGTTCGATCTCCGGTACCAAAAAGAAAAAGTGATAACTGTGTGATATAATACATGTGTTAATGAACTAGATTTAGTCACTCCACATTACATATATATTTAAAAACCTATCACATGTGGTAAGCACACAGAATCTTCTCTGTCAGTTAAAAAAGAACTAAAAATAAAAAAGAAAGAAAAAATGTGATCGATGTAGCCAAAATAATAACTAAAGAGTGCCGCGATAATTCTTTACCTGTGGCATAGCTCGCAAGCATTCGATAGATGTAATTATTGAATTAGATTATTGAATTAATGTACATAATACATGTAAATAATTTTTACACAGAGTTAATAGTTATTAATATGAACACATTTAAATGTCACTTATTTCTCTAACATTTTGTGCTATGAGCTTGTCTGAAGCACAGCTTTAATAGCTCTCTCAAACACATCAGGATTTTTTGTAACCCACAAATATGGATACAAATATAATTCAGGATATAGTTTTAAAAAATGGTTTTAGACTTGATTTTTTATACTTTTCTCAAATTATGTACTGATGTGATTTTAATATATACCTAACATTAATATCATTATGTCTTAGTAGGCTGCTGAAAGTACTTTCCACAGATAAGGATCTGTATGTAAATAAAAGTAACGTGATTTTTCCCTTCATCATTGACATTATAATTGTCAATTTGAATTCAAAGTCATTGAAAACTTTTTCTGAAATGGCACACTTATATAAATAATTACAAATATTGTTCACATTCTTGGCCTTAAGAATTTCAGAATGTTCTGAGTGATATTTTGAGTGGTTCAGTTATGAGAACCTAGTGCTTTGCATAGAGATCTTAGGTGCTACATCTGATATGGAGAAGACTGGCAGTTGCTACTGTAGATTCACCACTGTAAGTGTCTATGCTCTGGACATTCTTGGGGGGAAGTGATAAAAATTTGACCTATAGATTTGATAAATATCTGATCCTAGACCTCAGAATTTACTTAAATAATTTCACGAAATGAATCAGAAATAAAAATATTCTGGCACTTTGAATATTAAGCTGTACAGCTTTAGCTAAGAAATTTATACAGCTCTTCTCATATATTATGATGCTCTTCATTTCCCTGGTAATGTTACTTTAGACTTTAAAAACAAGTAACCAAACCAGTGTTCCAGCAGACAGCTTTAGTATAGCTCTTTAGACTTGTAGAACACAGGAAACTACCTAATACCTGAGCTGCCAAATATATTCAGGAAAACTTCATCTTATAAATCAATAATTATCGTAAGATTCTCTCTCACTGATGATTCCCCTATTGTTTTATTCAATATATTTGTTAGTCTTTATCATTAGGCTAAATCTTACATTTTTTTCTATTCACGAGCTGCTCCAAGTTCAGCATGCTTTTTAACAATGTTGCCACAAGGTGGTGGGAGTGTACCACAAAAGCAAAAGGTTGAAAAGCAAAGCTGTGTATTTACAATAATAATGACAGTTAATTTTACTAAGTAATGACTGGGCTCCAGAACTTTTGCCATTATATCATTTAGTGATCACAATGTTTTGAGACAGACATTATCTCCATTGTACAAATTATAAAGTGACACTGCAGAAATTAAGTAAATTGCTCGGCCATGGTAGGCTTGCAATCGGACACAAAGCTCTGTAATGGTTGTAAGCAAATTCCTCACACACGTTCTTAATAACTGAGTGTCCTGTCACAGGCTGCATGGCCCAGATTCCCAAAGTGACGTTTGGATTAAGCGTATATATTTACTTCTAAAATTTATACTCAGTGACATTTTTCCTAAAATGTATAAAACTAAAAGTAACTTCATGATGAAAGATAAGTTTCCAGCAGTTGTTATCAAATTTAACTATATTTTATTAATGATTAGCGGATTCTTCTTTGCCCTCCACAGCTTAGTGCATTTCTCTCGGAAACCTGTGTTGGAGCATTCAGGTACGCAGTGAGCCTGCGCCTCACACCTGAGCACGGAAGCCTGGGGAGGGGCGTGTCCAGGTGCACTGCCTGACACAGGGCGACAGCCTCTCCACTGGCGGCGGGTGAGCTCACGTTCTCAATGCTAGTAACCAGGTGCTGACCGGAGGATGCTGGGTACAAGGCTCAGTCAGTCTATGGGGTGTAAGGACCTGTCAGGCCTTGATGGCATCGAACTCGTTTGTGAACTCATGACCCTCAAGGAACCTAGGAAGGATGAGTCCACAAGCTACCAGACTAAGGATTTGCTTACTTTGGAACAAAAGAATACAGATGTGTACTTTGTGCATTGTGCTGGAAAAATGTGCCAGGTGCTTTTATGTAACTACAGGTCTGGTTCTAAACCTCCAAAAAAGGTATCTACCTTTACCTAAATGCTTCCTGCTAATCTCATCTGTCCTACTCCAGAGGAGGCTTTGAAAAATGGGGCTTTCTGTTTTTATTATCATGCGTTTTATTCTGTATCATCCTCCTTGCTAGTTGGACTAGTTTTTGGTTTTTTGTTTTTGTTTTTAAAGATGTCTACCAATGACACAAGAGAAGCTGTAAAATTCTGTAATTTTTCTATAAAAGATAGTGCCATATTTCAGTGCACTGATGTATTTCTATGAAATGATGGCTTGATCTTGGATCGTGTGACAAGTTGATTCAGATGTGGGATTATGACAGTGAAAGATTAATCATAGAAAAAGCAGTGGCAAAAGAAAAACTAGGTATGGCTGTGTAGCTGGTTAGCTAAGAGGCCTTCAAGTCTACATTAAGATCAAAGTTCTCATCCATCTCAGTCTCAAGCAGCCTTATAGTGACTGTAAGCTTTGGCTTAATCACTGTTGAGTTTGTCCTGGTTCCCGGCTGCTGATAGTGCAGCAGCAATAGTTCAGAAGCCTCTGGATTAAGGGCAGGGACTTTCCCAGTCAGTGGAGGGAGACACAACTGGCAGAACACTGGGAGCACTTGGCTCATTCTGCTCACTCATCCTGAGAAGAGAATGTCTGCTTTTATCCAGATGGGACATCCTCCTCCACGCCCCCTTTCTTCCCTGGAACTGGGGATTGAACTCAAGACCTCACACACGTAAGTCAAGTGTGAACTTGCATGGAAACCACATGTCCATTCCATCCCATCCCATCCCATCCTATCCCATCCTATCCCACTCTTTTGATTTTGAGACAAAATCTCACTAAGTTGCTCAGGCTGGCCTGGTTTCTGCAGCCCTCCTGCTTCAGCCTCTAGAGTAACTAGGATTCAGGCATGCACCATCATGTGTCTTCCTTTCCTGCATTATGCTGAAATAGTCTGTCTACCCTTCAGCTTTCTCCACGAAACTGTGAGATTCTTAGAAACCCAGTCTCGCCTAGGCTACCACTGTTCCCTGGCACCAAACATGCAGTTGCAGGCACAACACAAGCATTTATTTAATCTTTATGAAAGGGAAAAACCCTGAACACAATCACTTTAAAGAGCTTCTAGACACGTGAAATAAAAGTGTACTTGTGGAAACCAATTGCACACTGTTTTATATAAATACCAGAAGCTATCACAACATTAGTGCTCTCTCACAATTACTAACATTTTGACATTTCTATCAGCGATCTACTAACTCGCTACACAATTTTACTTTAACAAAAGTTTATTCTTTTTGCCAAAATAACAATGTAAGTCTTCTCCTTGTCCTATTTTCACTGTAAGTGTTTTCACTTTTAGACTCAGAGTTTTATGGGCTGGAATTGATTACTCACTCCTCTGTTATCCTGCTTGACTTGATAGAATAGACTCATCTGAGAAATCCTCACTGAGGAATATGGGCAAGAAGGAGAGAATGGCTGCCAGCTTGGCTGTCTCCAGTCCCTTTCCCTTCTCATGGCTGGAGACAGGGACTGGTCTCTTCAGCATGTTGCTTCTTGCTAGCGTTCAGAACTACTCCAGTGTTTAACAGTGCCAAGAAAGCCTTCTCACTAAAGTAACCTGATTTGGAACTGAGTGTAAAAATAGACATAGAAGCCAGGCATGCCTATAATTCCAGTGCATGGGAAACTAAGGCAGGAGGATCACTGAGAGTTCCAGGCCAGCCTGGGGTACAAAGTGAGTTCAAGGCCAGCCTGAACTTCATGGTGAGAGCCTGTCACACAAAAAACAAACACACAAACACTTTACCTGTCGGATCTATGTAATCTTCATCTTCCTCAGAGTCAGAAGTTACAGCAGCAGGGATCAGAGTAAGCAGCAGACATACAGAAGCCAGAAAAATGTGTCCTTTCTTCATTTTATAAATCACCTCTGAAATACAGAACATGTGTAATGTAAGTGTTAGTGGGCACTTATCACTAGATTCTTATGGGCACTTCCAAATGCAAATTTCTATGACATTCGTTATGTGCTCCCATAGATCTCTCTTCACAGTTCCATGAGTCATATTTAAAATATATTTACAGAGCATTCAAACTTACAGACAAATTCTCAGTTCATACACTTAACAATATTCAAGTATACAGATCATATTTCAAAAATCAAATTAAAAGGGCAACATGACTAAAGTATGTTTTAAGGTTCATTTCATGTACAATTGTACTTTCCACATCAGTCTCAGCTATTCTTCATTTTCAGTTAGTTACATTTTAATTTTTGTACATTCTTAATACAACTTTCTCTTTCTGATTTCTCTGTTGCTCTACTCTCATCCCATTTTTAACAAGAAATAACATTTTGAGAAACTCCAACCTTGTTTCTTTTCAGATGTGTATGTTTTATAACTAATTTCCTAAACAGGTTTTCAGTGGGATAGCATGCAGATCTGAAGATAAGAGAAATGTCTAATATGGCTGCCAGTCCTTTTCCCACTACATCCTCCTCTAACTTCTGGAGTTACTTGTTTCAAGAGTTCCACAAGAAAAGGAGTTTAAGCGAGAAGCCAACACACACTCTAAGGGAAGCAGACCAGTAGGAGAGGGAGAATTTTCTTGTTTCAAAATGATTTAAAAATTCATAGCAAAGTTAATAATAATAATAATGGAAAAACACAAACAACTCTTTTAAAAAAAGGATTTCTCCTTTGGTTCCAAAGATAAAAGGAAGTGTACGATGTTCATGCAGCAGGGGAAGAAGGAGGGGAAGAAACACATGCTTCTGCCCAGCCACTGCTGCAAGCTGAGTTAGCAAAGAAGGAAGATCTCAGCAGTCAACACTGCAGATGCAGGAGAGATACTGCATCAGGCACAGCTCGGAGAAGTCTTTGGTTCTGTCTGTCTGTAGTCACAGATGCAACATGGACCATTATACAGACGCAAGCTACACCATTGACGTAGGTAGCCTTTAAACTAAATAATCACCAAAAAAGCCACATTTTACTTTAAACATCATTAACAGTACTTGTGCAATGTCTAATATATTCCTTGTGACATATTGGAACTGTTAACATGTTTGTTTTTAGTCAGTAGCAGTGATAGAAACTTTGTAAAGCAAACCATATACTATGTGAATTCATGAATATTTATGTTGCATATATATATATATATGCAGGCATATACATATACACAAATGATTTTAAATAATCTTTCCACCAAACTTCTAGTCTTTATCCTAATTTTGAAATCATTTTTGGTAGACTTCTATTTCCACTTGAGTCTGTGATATGCACAATCCCTTTATAGTTTGAGGAGAATATATAGCATATTTTTTTAGATCACCTGGGTTAGGAAGCAGGTTAGGGTGCTCACTAAAGAACTTGAGAACTGGGACTCTGAATCCATCAAATTTCTTTCTTAGAAAGTGGCATCCTAAACATTGCCTAACTTAGTCATTCAGTCTTTTCTTTGGTCTGGTTGTAAGATTCAATGCCAGTTTGGGCAAATTTAGTTTGAAAGGTTATTAACCATTCATTCTAGAAAATGTGAAACTATCTAGAATTAGAACAGGTTTATGTTGGATCTCAGAAACCCTAGGGCCAAGGTGTCTATTACTTCTTTCTGTCCCTTCCTTTACAAAAGTTTTATTTCATTCGCTGCAACCCAACTTTCTCAACACAGTGTGAAACAGCCACTTTCCATTCCTGGATTTTAAATCATAAAGCTCCTTCCATCCACATGGAATGACTGCTCTCTTATCCAACAGGTTCAAACAGCTTAAGAGTAACACTGAACAGTTTGATTCTGCAGCGTGCCATCCTTCCTGACAGTAGCTTTGAAGTGGAGAACTGTGGGAGACTTGTATAGATTCAATGGACCCTAAACCAGATTTAGTGGACCCAAAACCAGGCAGAGGTCTGGAATAAGAAAATGGAATAACGCTGAAAGTCTTAATGGAATTACATGGTTCTGGAGGTGATGTGAATAAGTGTGGCTTCTAGAAGGAGGGGGTTGTTGCTTCCAGAGTAGGGGAAGGAGTGTTGGACTACATACATCAGCTAGCCACAGGTAACATGATTTTTAAATATAATGCTACAGGTAATTTTTTCTGATCCCAGCATCCATTTACATAGGGAGTTAAGAAAACTACTTTGGGTTTATTGTTGCAAAGACCATGTACTTGGGGAATTATTTTGAAAAGTGTGCATCTCCAGTTATAAAGAGACAATTTGTCCAAATTTCAATTGCGGGATAGTTTTTTGAAAAATAGACTTTTCTACATTTACAGAAAAATTGAGCAGAGCTGGACGAGAAGCTGGAAGGCAGGGGGTTGCTTTTCCACAACACTGGTTCTAGGTTCTCTGGGTCCAACTGCGACATGCCAGGGAAGCATATGTAAAAGGAGTCTAACAGACCAACAGTTTCACAGCTTCTGGCTAAATTTAAGAACTAAATAAATGAAAAAATCACCCCATGTTCATGGATTGGAATATTTAATAGTAAGATGGCAGTATTCCCCAGTTTGATCTACAGATTTAGCACAATCTATATCAAATCCTCAAGTTATTTTTGCTGCTGTTACTGTTATCCTTGTTGCAAAATAATGAGATTGGACCCCTTTCTTGTTTCGTGTACAAAAATTAACTCTACATAGAACAATGAGCCAAATTTGAGAAATAAACCTTCCAACATGCTTATAAAACAGGAATACATTCTTGTTATTTTGTGATCAGAAAAGCCTCTTAGACGTGATACCAAAAGTACAAGCAACTTAAGAGTATGGCCTCAATGCAACTTAAAAAAGTAATAAATTAGACTCAATAAGATTGTAAAATTGTCCTACAAAGTGGTGCATGAAGAAAATGAATGGAGAGCCTATAAAATGAGAGAAGACATTTCCAAAGAAAATATCTGATGAGGGGCTTACAACTACAACAGACCCTCTGCATCCTTGAATCCAACTAACTACAAATGGAAAATATTCCAGAAAAAGTGTTCACACACAGATTTTATTTCTTGCCATTATTTCTTAAGCAATACAGTATAAGAGTGGTTTACATAATATTTACATTGAATCAGGTATTGTAAATTATCTGGAAATTGAAGTATGTGAGAGGACGTGTGTAAGCAGTATTTTGTCATTGTATATAGGGAATTGCAGAATTTGCAAATTTTGGCATCCTTAAAAGTCATTGAACCTATCTCCCCAATATAGAGTGATGACTATGCATTAGAAACTCTTACAAATCAATGAGAAAATAATAAATATCCCAGTTACATACTGGGTAAAATGCTGGGCATGGTGGTACAGCCCTATACTTGCAGGTACTTGGGAGTTGAATTAGGAGGCTTGCAAGTTTGAAGACATCTGGGGAAGACACAGATCCTGTCTCAAAATTTAAAAATTGGCATACTGTCAGTAGTCACTGGGTTCAAAGCCTGGTAGCAGAAAAAAGTAAAGGATATGAATAATTTCCCTAAATAATATATTCAAATGAACAATAAGAATATGAAAAGATGCTTGGCATGGTTAATCATTATGGCAATGAAAAATAAAAAACTCAGGATGTTGCTTCACACACATGAGGATGGTTATAATCAAAAAGTCAGATAACAAGCTATGCAAGGAGTCTATTACAAAGTACATACCGATGGGAAGTGCAAACGTGTCCACACAAAAACATATACGCAGATTTCATGGCAATATTATTCATTAAAGTCAAAAACTGGAAACAATCCGAATGTCTGATGATGGATTAGTAAAAGTGGTAGATCCATACAATGGAATGCAAAAAGGGTAAATACTGATAACTCTAACACATGGACAAATCTTGCAAGTACTGTAAAAGAAGTCCATTATAAAAGTCCAACTCTTGTGTGGTCCCATTTGTATGAAATACCTGGAATGGGCAAATCTATGGAGGCAAACAATAGACTTATAATTGCCTAGGGCTGTTGGAGTTGTAGGAGGAATGGGGAAAATGTTAATTTATCTGGAGTTTCTATTGGAGGTCATAAAAATACTCTCAAATTGGGTAGTGGTAATAGTTGCATAAATGTGATTAGAGTACTAAAATTCATTAATTGTACACTTTTAATAGTGAATTGTATAGTATGTACATTGTACCTCAATAAGGCTGTTTAAAAATCAAAAAAGGAAAATTTAGAGAGAAAGCAATTCGCTCATTTCACAGCTTCTCTTTCTGCTGATGTTTTCCTTTGCTACACAGAAATTTTTCAGTTTTATGTAGTTCCACTTATCTATTTTTGCTTTTGTTTCACATGTTTTTGGTCTCATATCCAACAAATCGTTGCCAAGATCAATGTCAAATGATTTTTCCTTTAGTTTTTCTTCCAAAAGTTTTATGGTTCCAGGTATTATCTATTTCATCAAACTTGTAAAGGCACAGAGTACAATAGTGGTTTTCAGGGCCCAAGGGGTGAGAAAAACAGGAAGTTGTTCAGTGGCTATTGAGCTTTAGTTGCAACAGATAACTTTTAGAGATCTGCTGTGAAACACAGTGCTTATTGTTAATGCTGTTCAGTGCGGCAACACCTAAGAGAGTAAGGCTCATGCTAAGTGTTCTTACAATGACAAGAAAAACATAAAAACAAAACCAAAGAGACAGAAGAAAGCTTTGAGAAGTGTGGGACATGTCTGTTACCTGGATTGTAGCAATGATGTCACAAGTGTTTGCATGCATCCAAACTCATCAACTTGCATACATTAATACGTACACACATTAGTCTGTTAGTTATATATCAATAAGGTTGTTTGAAACACAATAAAATGTATAAATAAGTCAATAAATCTGAATGGAAACACCTGTATCTATATTAAACCAAACACGAGTTCTTATGCGTGTGTTCAACTCTGTAGCCACAGAAATCACTCTAGCTTTCTGTTCACTGTCTAAACTCCGACAATGAGAAGCCCGACTCCAAACGTTACCAACCATTTGATTAATTGTTCCATCCCAATGTGCATGTTCAGTACTATTAACATTGTGAATCCGTAACTTCATGGATGCAGCTTTATCATCTAAGCTGCAGTGGACCCATGCAGTTCCTTTTCCCTGTAGACTTGGAGCCTCCCTCATTTCTAACGTCACTTAGCTCAGCATCCCTCCCACCAGCTCCCTCTAAGTGACTGTTTCATACATTCACAATACACTGAGGTTCTCTTGTCACAGTCTGTCTCATTCCTGGCATTCCTTACCCAGGAATGCATAACGCCTGTCACATGTTCAGCAGTGTAATATTATAAAATCATTGTAGTTTCTTTACTCATTCACCGCCCCCATCCCTCTGCTTTCCTGATCATTACTGTTCTTTTTATTTTTCTGTACCTTTGCCTTTTTCAAAATGTCATGCACTTGCAATCCGACACAATGAAATCTGTTTAGCTTGTCTTCCTGCACTTAGTAATATGTATTTAAGATTTCTCCATGTCTTTTCATGGCTTGATAGTACCTTCTTACTTTTTCATGTCATTAAATAATATTCTATTGTTTGGGCCGACCATGGATTGTTTATTCACATATTGAAGGACGTCTTGGTTGCTTCCAATTTTTGCTGACTGTGAATAGTCGTAGGGTGTATAGAAGTCTTCAAATCAATTTGAAAAATATTTAACAGAACGATTTCTAGATCATATGTTAAAATTATGCTTACTTTTTAAAAAATGGACAACTGTCTTAAAAATAGATACATTATTTTGTACTTCCACCTGCACAAAGGAAGCTTCTGTTACCTACTTCCTGCCTGCCAGCATTTGGACTGTCGATTTCTTTGGTGTTAGCTGTTCTAGTTAATACAAAATTTAAATTCTCAAGTCCCTGATAACAATGGAACACATCTTTCCAATAACTTCTTTGGACAGGTGTCTTTTTAAATTTGATTATTTCTTTTCTTATTGTTCAGTTTGAAGAACTTTTTGTATATTTGGATATACATTTATTAAATGAGTTTTATTAAATATGAGTTTTGTGAATATTTTTAGTGTGTAGTCCTATTTTTTATTTTGTTTTCAATGACTGTCAGGGTGCTACTGTAGTTAGTATTTGATTTTTTTTTTTTTGGTCTTGTATCACATTGCATTGATCTGCTTGGAAATATTCTGCTTTTGAAAAGCACTATTTAGGTGTCACAAATAGTTTAATATATCAGAGTTTATCAGTTTAAAAGTAAAATTGGAATATTTCCTTTGATATTTTTCTAGTACTCTGTTTTAAAATTTATTTACCATGTTTTTTTCTGACAATTCATAGTAGTTATTTTATTTTCATTTGGTTGATATATCATTGTTAAGACAACAGTAGCATCATTTTAAAGGTATGGTCTGTCACTGTGCATTGCTTTTACTAAACCGGCATCTGTTAAATAATCCAATATTTACTATTTATTTGAATTTGCACAGTATAGAAGTCAGTTTCATGGTGTCTATGAATAAGACAAAGACAGATAATGACTTAGTGGCAGGCTATATTCACAACAACAGGCCTCTAATACAGATAAACCTATCATAGATTCAATCTTGCTCCTAGTTTATTTTGAACAACTTTAAATAGCATTCCTTATGTGTGATTTATCAAGATATATTGTGACAGTTTAATCATGAATGCTTTAGGCATTCAAATTTATTCATTGTAGAGAACTAATTGGTTTCAAAGAAAATTTAACCAATGAAAGTTCATTTAATATATTTTAAAAATTGAATCAAATACATATTTTTTTCATAACTTATAAAAATCAAATATATTTTTAACACCATCATATTTAGTCAGTAAACTGATTCTGAGGCTGAGTACCTCTTTCTGATCAATTGGCTTCAGAGACTGTTACTAAATCTCCTTTGAATTCTGATTTGATCTCAGAAGTTTTTTGGTTTTTTTAACAAGGTTAGACCTTGTGTGTCTATAATTAGATTTGTCTAGTAAATATAGGCAAAGCCTGGATCCTTATGGAACTTATATTCAACATTCCATGTGGGGTAATTTTACAAATGAGAAAATGTTACTAGATTTTATAAACCAGAAAAATACAATGTCACATGTGTAAAAAATAATGTCATATGTACTCTGATAAAATCCAGGATATATGGAAAGACATTGAAAAAACAGTATTATAAATAGGAATAATAGCTCGAATACTACAAAGCATCAGATTACAATGACAAACAGAGGGTTATCAGTGGAACTACACAAAAATGATGGAGAAATTTTTTCAGTTACACATTGATAAAATTGAAAAATCAAGAAGATAAAGCATATAAAGGGCAGAGGAGTCAAGAATACTCTGCATTGTTGTGTTAGAAATCCAACTACTGAAGTAAATAAGTATTGATTCATGTGCACCTCAGGGACACATGTGGCTCTGGACAGACAGCACAGTGACCGCTTCTCAGGTGGACCCGTGTGAGAGCCGCGAGCACCTGAGGCGGGAGCTGGGAGATCAGCAGCACCAGCAGAGGCAGAACCACTGCACCAGGGATGGGTGTGCGGTAGTCATTCCCAGCATCCCTTCATCTTATGCTTTCAGCTCTGCTTGCAATCACATGGCTTTCTGAACACTGCAAATCACTTCTCTGGCTCCACTTAAACTTCTGATTTCTAAATAAGCCACACACATTCTAGGTTTAGTACTTTGCAATTGTTATTTCCTGTTCAGAACACACTCTTCTACAATATTCTGTAATGTCAAACTCCCTTCTTTTGTTTAGGGCCCTGGTCAGATATCCTCTTCCCCAAAAGATCTCCAAGGACCATATTTAAAATGTATGCTAACCTGTATGGTACCCCTGGCAAAGGAATGCAAACCAATTCTGTAAAGTTCAAATATTAGCTCTGTGATTTATAAATTATGTGAATTTGTCAATGTATTTATTCTGTCCCCATTAACTAATTTATAAAATGGATGTTTTGCTAGAAATTTGCTCCTAGTATTCTGTGAAGGCTAAGTGGAATTAATTAAATTAGCTGTTATAATTGTTGTTTGCTTGTATTTTATTGTTTGGTTTCAGTTTGGGGGACATTGTGCTGGGGATTGAACCCAGGGCTTTACATGTGCTATACACACACTCAGACATGACTTGCATTTCCAGTTGTCCTGTAATATCTGATACCATTTGAGTACACTGCTTTGAGTATGCAGCTTATTCAGTGATGAGAATATCATCTCAGATTGTTCAAGGTCTAAAAACAATTGAAAAATAGCACTGAGTTGGAAAGTTTTTATGGCTGTACTAGAATTTTTCTTCTTAGTTGCTTTACCTGGGAACCAAGAATTGCTAGACGATAAGGTGAAGCTGTATATGCCTTAGCATAAAATGTAGTCTTCTATGGATCTAACTCTATTGAAGTTAAAATATTTTGGCTATTTGGCATTAATAGCCAGAAGAGAAAAGCTGAAAGGTAATGGCAATAAATACTGATATAGATGATAATTTATGGGATGATAAATTCTATGTATGAAGCTCACAGAATGAAGCTGTTTAACAGTAGATTGGGATTATAGCATTAGATTTCTCACACATTATTTTGGGAAAGAGGATACAACCAGTAGGCAATTATTAACCTATCATTAGTTCTAGGGATTATTTCTCATCTTCAATCTAGAAAATCACATATTATCTTTACACAGAATTATAAATATGACATTAATATAATCTTTTTAGTTCAAAATTTCTTTATCAAATATTACTGAACACTAAAGTTTTGTGATTAACCTAGAAATTGAGTAAATATTTTGGTATGTCTGATAGATGTTATTTTGGTTGCTCTGCTTTTTATAGTCTACCAATGAAAGACATGACAGACAAAACCTGACAACTGAAAAAGGAGAAAAAAGTACCTTGGAATAAATGAGGAGTCATTCAATTTTCTCAGCAGCAGGAATGCTGTCATGTTCTTTGTGTTTATTGCTTCCATCCACTCACTCTAGGTGAGCCCAGGGTGCAAAGCCTTCTGCCCACTTGAACCTGGCACTCACTTTTTATCTTTAACCTATGTGTCTTTTTCTCCCAATCCCTCCCTTCCTTCCTTCCTTCCTTCCTTCCTTCCTTCCTTCCTTCCTTCCTGTTTCTCATTTGGGGTGACAATACATTAATCCCAAAGAAAATGAATGAAGAAAGGAAACAAAATACAACTACACTATGGAGAGGGAAACAGCAAGTATATAGCATTTCAAATAGTTTTTCATTTTACTTTTATGGTTTGAAGTTTGCCTTTTATAAGTAGTACTCTCAGATGAAAATTCCAACATATCCGTGATAACTAGGGTCTGGAAATGAACTTTTGTTAAAAATATTTCTTACAAGGCTTCCATGGCACTCGGATAATCTCAGCAGGCCCGAGAGTCAAATTTTTCTCAGAAAAAGAGTATTTTCTGAAAAACATACATTGTGGAAATATAAATGTTTGGGCAGCTTCCCAAGGGAACTCAATGTCTTGAGACTACATGGACCACATACCAAAATCTCCCAAGTCCCCGTGGAGCCTTATTTATCTTCTCCCTAGGCCCACATTCCTGGGGAAATTAGCCATCACTGTCACCATTATTTTGTCTTTTAGTTTATTTATCTATGAATAAAAACATTAGAATAAATTATTATGAGGTTCTGGCTATAAGATATATGTATACATATATCACATTTCTTTTTGGAAAATTTTATTAAGGATATAATTATGCATCATTATAAACAATATGTAATGTAATTACAGTAATTATTTACTATTTTTTTAAAGTGGCTTTTTATCTACTATTTTACTGTTTTTTTAAAAATGATAATTCTGCGCAACCAACTGGATAGGTGTACTAAATTTATGTTACAGATGCATAATTTACTTTCAGCATCATTTGCCTCAATGACTAGTAAGATTCTGGATTATATTATCACACAGCATCCCTAAAATAAAAAAAAAAAGATTTCTGGAATAGAGACCAAAGTCTAATTCAGGGAAATATAATTCACAAATATATTACTTATTTCTTACTACTTACTTCTCTTGAAGTAGTATTTTAACTGTGGTTTTAAATAAAGATGTTGGGCAATATCACCAAGAGAAATACAGGATAAAAATTAATTTATCTCATTTTCTATCCTACAGATGTGATTGACAACTAATATGTTTTTACTGTGATTATTATTAAGTTTTAATTCAGTGAGTTGCTTAGCTTTGTTTCTTAATTTAAACTCTATTTCATTAGTGATGATAATATTGATAGAAGTGATGATACTATTGTAAAATATTTTCACATCACTCCATACACATATTATATATATATATATATATAAAAAATATATGTATGGCTCAAATCTGAACTAACCACATTTGTGAAGAGTATAGGTCACAAACCTTAGAAAACCCGGGGATTTTCCACTTACCCTTGGGAAAAGGGCACAAAAGTTCACTGAACAGTCAAAACCTAGCATGAGCCTAAACAAAGGACTGTCTAAATGACAGACTTGAAAATCTGTCAGGTATTATTTTTTCTTTTTTCCCCCTCAATCTTTAGATGAAATCAAAACCACATATAGAGATATTTAAAAAGTCTTGGCTAAAACAACATTGGAAAAGAATAAATCCTACTTCATTTGAAGCCCTTTTTGAGCATGTAATTATAGTAAACTCTTAAATTATCCAGAATTGATTTTCATGTTGTATAATAAAACTATGTTTAGATTTCATATTTAGATGTCATTTTGTTATCACTCCACAGTTTCAAATTAACTTTAACAGTCCTAATAGAATAACATTTTCTATTGTTGAATATTTATTATTGTTTTTTTATCCTCATTTTATAAAGGCCAACATTGTGGTTCAAAATGATAAAATAAATTGCCCCAAACAAGGAAAAGACAAACTTGTAAATGACAGTGCAGTTATATCTAATTTTGAAAAAATATCTTTAATTTTTTCTTTATACTATCAGATATTTGAAGAATGTTGATAAAATTAAATATTATTAAAATTATATTTACAAAATGTGATTAAAATAAAACTGTCAAGTAATAATTTGAAAAAGACAGTAAAGATTTGATAAAAGCAATCATTATTTTACAGTGGAATCATATTTAAAAGTGTTTTTAGGAACTCTGAACATACCATGTTGTAGTTGCAATTTGAGTTGATAGGTAAGCTTGTAAGAAATGAATAAAAAATCCTTAATACTTCAGGGAGGCAGCCCTTAATGAACTATTCCGGGGCAGAGGCCTGACGAAAATGCTGAAGACACAGTCTAAGATGGCTTTCCTGTCCTATCATTTCTATACCAGCTAAGAAGGCTTGAAACGGATCTTCACTTGGTACTGACATGAACAGTTTTGTGGCTAAAGCTCACAGAAGCTGTCTTAGTTTACCAGAAACAACATAACAAAATATTATAGACTGGATACCTTAAACAACAGAATTTTATTTCTCACAGTCTGAAGACTAGCAAGTCCTAGAGCAAGGTGTGGACTAACATGATTCCTTGAGGGATCTCTTCCTGAATTGCAAATGATGGCTGCTTTCTCTGGAAGTCCTGGCATGACCTCTCCTCTCAATGTGCACAGAAAGCACAAGAGAAATACATCTCTCCCCTTTCCTTCTTAAAGGGACCATCAATCTCACTGGATTAGAACGAAAACCTTATGATCTCTTTTAATGTTAATTACTTTCAAAAAGCCTTATTTCCAAATACAGGCACAATGAGGATTAGGGCTCCAACATACAGAATTTTATCGAACACAATTCAGTTCAGAGCAAGACTCTGCCTAGTCTTTCTGATATGGAAGCCAGTACTTCCCTTTCTGCAAGGGTACAGGCTGCCATGTTCTATTCCTTGCTGCATTATGAAGCTCGAGGCAAGATTGGCCATGACCTAGCACATTCCTATACAAATGTAGAAGCCACCAATGGAAAAAGTATACCTTCTAACTAGTTTGCCCAAATTGTATTTATTTGTTTTGTGGTTGTTTCATAACAAGGAAGAACTGTCCTGAGAAAATAACTTGTTTAATATCTTCTAATAAGAAAGTATCTTTTAAAAAAATTCACCACAAGAAGAAAAGATGTAGTAGGAAAATCAGAACCTCGATGGTTAAGTCTTTCTCTGCCTTCATTCTTAAATTCTAATTGCAAATCATGTGGTAAAGAGCAG
Source organism: Heterocephalus glaber (assembly GCF_000247695.1). The sequence continues at coordinate 2,423,365 of NW_004624899.1, read as the reverse complement.
TAAGTGCTGCTCTCAAAGTCAATATTTATAACCTAAAATTGAGATTTTTTTCCTCAATCAGTTAGTTGGGTGAGCTAATTACGTAATTATAGAAAATTTTATTTTGAAGTTAGAGATTTTTCATAATAAAGGTTGTATAATAAATATTCTGAGTCCAGAAGACATTTTCAGCTGCAGCCAAGAGAAATTTTGTGATAAATCCCTTCCCGTGGGCTTCTCCTCATCTCTCGACTTCATCACGAGTGCAAGGGAAATTCTGCTGCTGCGTCAACTCTCTGCTCAGATAGCTCCATGGTTATGTTCTAGTTTCTCTTTTGCTTTTTAATTCACTGCATCTGTCCCTATGATTCACAGTCCAAACTTACTTACACATTGTCTTTTCTCTCAAATACATACTCATTACCTGCCTAAATTATGTCTGTTCTTCTGGTACCTAACAAGCTCCATGAATATGAAACAAATCAATGCATTGAAAGTTCTGTAAAAGGCTGGGAATTTAGCTCAGTGGCGCCACGCCTGCCTCTCAAGCTCAAAGTCCTGCATTAGATTCCCGGTACAAAAACAAACAAACAAATAAGTAAATAAATGAAAGAAAAGAAAAAAATGTTCAGTAAAAAGTTTTTCTCATGACACATAATTAAATAGTGATGAATTTTATCAGCACCTTAAGGGACACAGTAATCAGTTTCTTTTTGTACTTATTATAAAATCCCTTGATAATAGAGTAATAAATATATTCAGGATTTTTCTATGTGTATTTTACAATCTTTTGATTAAAAGCAGTATCCAAAATGCCAGCCTATTTTTTTTTTAGCAAAAAACCCTACATTACATTCCTCTTTTGATACAGTAATTTTGTGATTTTAATAAGCTCGTAAGTGCTAGGGACAATCAGAAACTTAATATTTTTCCATCTCTGGTAATGGTAAATAATTAAAAATTCTTCTGAATGGAGATATCTGAAATTGTCTATTTCATTTTTGTTTGATGCCATTTAGAAAAATGTGGTTTTTAGTATAATTTATGTAGCTATAAACATCCAAATCAAATGTTCTACTTGCTATTGTCAAGAGTATTTATTCTAATTTAGTAAAATTCTACTATTACCATCTATTTATAATTTTAATATACTAAAATACATACTTTCATGCAGCAGTAGAAAGATTGAGGATAAAGATTTTCTTATTGCTTTTCTAAAAACTTGGCTTTCAAAGAGGCTTTATTTCATTTATTTCTTAGCTATATATTTAACTGCTCTATTCTTTTTTTTAACTGCTCTGTTATTTTCATATTTAAAAGTTAAATGTGTTTTTAAATTGGAAAAATATTATGTTCCTATTCAAAAAATATAAAATAGAATCTATAAAATACTGAGTAGCGATGAACATAGGCATTCAGAGGCAATCAGGGTTGCATATGACTGCATATGTATAGAATATGAATACGTATAATTGAGCATATTGTGTACTTACATATATGTGCATACATGAATGATCACTACATATGTGTTCTTATAACTTCCTTTGTCACTGAACATGATGACATTAATATCTCTCTAAACTGATTGGCATAATGTCATTTATGACTACATAGTATCTTTGTTGGATAATTAGAAATTTATTTTGTCATTCCCATGTTTTGGGGCAATTAAATAATTTCTATTTTGGCAATTGCAAACATCAACATAATAAGTATATTTGTAGTTCAATATTTCAAAATGCCCTTAATTGTTTCTTTATGGCAAATTCACAATAAAGGACTTATTGGACCTAAAGATTGTTTTGTTTTGTTTTTGGTACTGGAGAATCAAACTCAGGACCTTGTGCTTGTGAGGCAGGCATGGTGCCACTGAACTAAATCCCTGGCCCTAGTTTGTGTATTTTTAAGTATATTAATTTTTATAAAATTAATACTCAGAGTATAATGCCAATACTTTGTTCAGGAGTGTATCAAAATGTTTATTTCTTTGTATTTGCCTAATGGTGAGAAAGTGTGTGTTGCTTTAAGATTTTATCAATTATTGATTTGGATTTCAGCAAATATCTTTACGGGCAACACAATGTAAGCAAATTGGAGAAACGTTTTACAGAGTATGGGGATGCAAAGTAAAAACTGGGAATGCTAAAGTTCTGTTTGCTCTTGCATGCTCTTTTTTCTTTTAAAGTAACTTAAGGATTAAAAAGAGGTGAAACAGAGCAAATATAAGTGTTGTTGTTATTTCATGTATAGAGCAAGCCCATATGACAAAATGATGTGAAAAGAATCGGCTTAAGAAATAAATAAGAGCCAGGCTTGTAATCCCAGCACTCGGGAGGCTGAGGCAGGAGGATCACAATGAGTTTGAGGCCAGCCTGGGATACATAGTGAGACTTTTTCAACACCCCCCGAAGAAATAAATAAGATCCAAATTCGATTATTATCTGTTTTTTTTAAAGAAGAGCTTTAAACATTTATGAGATTCAAGTTTTTCATCTGTTAAAGAAGCCTATGATGACTTATTTGTTCTCATGATGAGTAAATCACATAGCAGAGTGAGTAACTGCTGGATTTTCCTCTGCAAAATTTAATGCAGGCCTACAAGCTTCATGATCTATGATTTTCTACAGCAGCAGTCAGAGCTTCCAAATGCCACGTGAAGTTTGATAAAAGCAGTTAGAAAAAAAATTTAAAATTAGCACATTTGTTTTCAGAGTAGTTATCCCAAATAAAGCCACAGGATAAAAGACTCAGAAGTAGGCAAGGGTGGGTAAGGAAGGGACAAGTATAAAAATGAAGTGTAGTTTAACCTCAAATTTTAAAATCCTGCTTTATATCATTAGCTGCGTTCAGAGTATTCCTGACATCTCAGTCATCAATACCACCATCCATTATGATTGTCCTCTTTTATAATAATTTCAGTTCAGATTGACAGTAAATACAAAGTGTTAGGTAGAGGCTCTTCTCTGTAGAACACTACAAAATAAAAATTAAAAAACAGCATGTAAGTAAATTGTATCATACTATCATCAACCTCAAAGAGGTTTAACTGTGTAGGTAGTCTAAGGGAATTAGAACTCTTAATGAACATTGCAAACTGAAAGGGTTAATGTCAGGATGATAGACACTAAATAAAGTGAATACCAAAAACTTTTGAAATTCTGGGGGGAAAACTTGACAGACTGGGAAAGTGTGAGAAATTTGTGTGTGTGTAAGTTGAATGGAGACAGAATTGCTTTTATATGATAAGTTTTCTAAGAAAGAATAAACCATAATGAAAGAAGTAAGAGAATTTAAGGAATAAGATTAATGATGACAGATTGTTCAAGATTCTTCAGATTTCTGAAACACAAAGTAATCCAATCAAACAATGTACTATATAAAATCTTCACACATTATCATATGTGCCATCCATTTTATATTATGGCATCACAAAAGCTATCAGACAGAAAAAAATCACATAGAATTACAAAGTCTGCTTAACATGTATACTTGAAAGTTTTAATGGAGTGATTTGTGGTGTACTCTGGAACATTAGAACATCAAAAGCTTCACATTTTGGGATGAGAAATGCTTATAATGTAATAAAATTTTAAAAATTGATTTGCAGGAAGGTGGCCAGATTTGTGGGGAAAATAAAAAATAAATTCATGTGAATTTCATGATTAAAATGATAGCACAGTTGTGAGAAAGAGAGGAATCAAGGGCAGCTACATCTTCTGACCTAAAAAGGTGAATGGATGCTTCTGTGTAGGTGGAGAAACAATATGACGCCTTAACAAAGGTGCTGAATTCAAGATGAAGTAATTTGAAGTTGCTTGAAATAGTTGTGAGGCTTCCCATGGAACCACACAGGAAGGCTAGGATTAGTATACAGACCTGAAGCTTGGGCTACCGGTCTCTGTCCCATCAGTACATAAATGGTCATTATTTCTGTAAAGTGGATGAAATGTATTTCACAATGATTTATATAGCCCTTGACATGGAGTACACTCTCCTAAGTGCTTTAAGAAATAGTAACTTGTAAAACCTTCCTGATGACCTATTAGGTGAGTGTGAACTAGGAAAGAATATTCGAGAAGCAAACTCTGAGGAACAAGGAAGAGAAAAAGAGATCTGAGAAGAAGACTTAGAAGAAATGGCCACAGAAGTTGGAGAGAACCTGAAGGGTTACAGTGACAAAAATGCTAAGGGAGTGAGTCCATTTAGGATTCATTGCAAGTCAGCAATGTCTAAAGCACAGAAGTTTCTACAAGGCAAGGGTAAAATAGAAACATTGGCTTTAGCGACAATGGCATCTTCAACCCCCTGCAAAAGATGTATGAGGGTGCTGGGCTGGCAGCTGCTGGGTTGGAAAGAGAGCAGTAACAAAGGCTATGAAGACAGCAATTTAGGATATTATTATATATATAATATAATATATAATAATTTAAAGTGTTTCTGTATAACAATAATAGCATTTATAATAAGAAATAACATTTGAAGGGAACACATTTCGGGGATATAGAATTGATTTTGTTCAAGGACCCGAGTTCGATCCCCGGTACTCCCCCACACAAGAAAAAGAATTGATTTTGTTTTTATTTCATGGTACTGGGGATCAAACTTAGGACCTCCTGAGCCAGAGGAGTGGTGTACCACAGCTACATCCCCAGACTAGGGGGTACAGTTTAATTCTCTTCAAAAATGACCAGAACAAGATATCCTGAGCACAGACAGGTGAAGGAGGTTTAACCTTGGTCTGGAATAAAAATATGTTTCTCCTCTCCCATGGAATGAGACTGAGAAGTATTCTTGATGAGCAGCAGGGAATACAAGTAAATTTGATATGATTTTGTTATGATTTAAATTTTGTTATGATTTAAATTTTTATGTGAAAAAGGATTGAGTTGTCTTTCTGAAATGATAAAAAGTAGGGGACTTTTAAAAGTATGAAGGTATGATGTTTTCTCTTGGTAAGATGAAATTGGATATTAGTAACTTCTCATTAAAAGTTTTCTGAGCTGTTGGGATCCCAAAACATCACTCTCTGATAATTGCTGTCTTTGAAGTTCAAAAATTCTCCCCAAATATAGTAATTAAACATCTGAATGGCTCATAGTTAGATATGAATGGAACAAGATAAAGACTAAAAGAAGCAGCACTTTGAAAGGCATTGGAAGGGAAGATACAAGTGGCTTATAACTTGACTACTGAGTGATAATTTTTCCTTTATGCATATTTTCTATGTTCAGAAGTGTGATGATTCTTTAAGTTAGTAAAATCACACTTCTGAACCAAAACTATGAAAATATATTAATATATTTTTTGTTGTGAAAGGGTGGAATTTTCTGGTTACATTTTTAAAATTCATCAAGACAAAAGATAAAATATGGGAAATAATAAAGCAAAACACTAAGTAGGAGAAGTAAATTAATATTAGAACATATAGCGTTTTTTCCTAAAACAAGAACAAAAATAAAAACAAAAGATTTCCCAATGTACTTGCAGACTCTATTCCTGTTTGTTAACAGATTGGCTAATCTAGGAGAGAAACTCTTTTGGGATTTGACTGTTGTTGCAGGAAGCCGTAATATTCTGGAGAATTACTCATTGTAAAATTCCCTAATTATTCTGTCTTTTTGATACAGAAGGGCTTGTCACATGTGGTTTTGTAGAGCAGGGGAGTTTCCTCGAGGAATAAAGATATTACAAACCTCCCAGTGTGTTATTCTTAGTATAACAGAGGAAAGTGAATATAACCTCATGGTAAAGAAACAATACCTGCCAGTGAATATCTTGATATTAAACAAAGAGAGCATACAGCCAACTATTGATTATTTTAAAAACTTTTTAAAAATCCTAAAATGTACACAAGGCCATACAAGTAGAAAGTACTAGATCTAAAAACGATGAAGAAAAGTATCTGAAATATTCTGGTATTTTAGTGAGGAAACTGAAACTGAGAAACCAGTTTTCTTTTCAAAGTCTTGCATTTACCTTTCAACAGGGCTTCGACTCAAACTCAGAAGTCCTGATCACCTAGGCAAAGGTAACTGCAAGGCTCAGAAAGGCCCACTCTTCTCATAGACATTTGTCATTTCCCCCCTGTGAATATCAGATTTCTTAGAATCTCTATAAATTACAATTTAGTCAAATTATAATAAGGAAAATTTTACATTCTGCTTTGGGCCAAAGTTCTCTACGTAAAATCGAAGTTGAAAAATTCAAATAATTATTTTTCTTACTTTTGATGTTTATGTTATTAAAGAAGAAAAAGTATTTTTCCTAAATGACAGTGGAGAGCGTTCATTCGCATTACCAGTTTTGGAAAATGAGTGCTGATCCTGGACAGGGCAAAGGAAAACTGCGAAGCAGTAACGGAATGCGAGGTGCTATAAATCTTTAAGTACTAAAAATACGATGAACAAAGTCAGAAACATAGTAAAAGAAATAATGCAAAATTTTCTTTCTTGTGATAATAATACATTAGTTCTCCATAACTACTAAGACTGAATTAAGGAAAAACGTGGAAAAATTGTGCCTGTATTTTACCATTAAATTTGGACAAAGAATTTTCAGAAGAAAGTCACACTCACTTTTTGAATGAGTTCACCTTTCTCTTCATGACATCTCAGATTCTGATGCTAACTCAAAATGGTTAAAAGCAAACTTCCTTATATCGTATTATTTTCATCTACTCATGGAGAAAGAATAAATAAAAATTGATATTTTATACCCAAACCAAAATGCAGGTTTCTGAGAATATAATTCTGCTAAGGTTCTCATGCCAGGAGCTTCAAAAAGAAGGAAATGGAAAAAATGCAAATGTACAAAAGGAATCTTGGCTTGAAAAGAAAAGGAAAAGAAGTGAGCATGTTAAATGCGTTTCCCTGCTGTAGATATGCGAAATAATGATACGGGAGACTTGTTACTACTTGTGGCATTGTTGCCTGCAGCATTTACTCTTCCAAGTACCCATTATGCAGTAAGATAAGCAAATAATATTTCAGGGCCATATCATCTCTTTATCTTTCGGTTATTTAATTAATGTTCAATTCTCTTAATCTAATAATTTATACTGAGTGTGCCATCCGTGTGCAGGAGTTACGTGCGTTTGCAAAGAAATGAAAAACAAGTGAGACCTTTCTTTACAGAGTTCATGTGAGAACCTTGGTTCACAGCTTCTGTAAGTCAGGTAAATATTATTTTTTAATTTCAAGGATCAATAGCTAAATTCAGGCCATGTTCTTCATTTTCCTTCAAAGTGTCATTCCTTCCCAGATTTTGTCTCTTCTTAAACACATACATTGTAGACTTCTCAACTTTTCTACAGCTGATTTTCTTAGCTTAGTATGAGGAAAGAACAACAAAATGTTAACTCACTTATGGAAATTTCCTACCAAATGTTACCGTACTATGTCCCTTAGGGAAAAAAGAGAAAAGTTTAGACTCAATATACTCGTTTACATTTTTAGAGTAATTTGGTTTCAGATATGATAGCTCAAGTAACTTTCTCACTAGAAAAACTTTAAAATATTGGCTAAAATGTCAAACCAGCAGTGAGCCATTTTTTCAGTGCTGTCAGTGAGAGTACTTCCAGTCATAAAAAGCAATGATAATGTGGAAAACCTCCAGAACTCCAACTTTGCTGTTAAAGAAAGTATGTGGAAGCAGTCTGAGTTGGTTCAAGATTGGAACTACAGCTGTTAGTGTCTATATTCATCTGTTCAGATAGCCTGAATTCAGCGGCTCTGAATCACCAGTTTAGAGGAACAGGGACCTGAAGCAATTGAGTAATGTCCCTCCAGAAGTTGGGAGTAAGCTGATCCTCAGCTACTTCCATTCAGATTGTAAAATGTCAGACCCTTGAAAAAGGAGGACCCTGGGCTGCCCAAAGAATGACAATTAATCCCTCTTCCTTTTAAATTATCAGCATCCAATAAATAGTTCATTCTTCCTCTTCTTTCCTCATTTTCTAAATGCTTTTTATTTTATCTTTTGTTTAAATTTCCATTTTTTTCCTGTTCAAATGCTACCTACCACATAATCATATAATCAGGAATGAGATAATGTTTTCATGTTAAATTCATTAAATCCTTTGATTGTAATTTTCAGGGGAAGTAGACCAGGGATTTGATATTTATTAGCTATTTCAATAATTAGGTTAATTGGTAAATGATTAAAATGTATCACATTGTTTACTTTTCGTGTCTTATAAATTATCTACTATACTAAATGCATATAATAGTGCTCACCTTTGAAGATATTAAAATTGAATTTGCTTATTGAAATACAATCATAGAACTGAGAGATCTTGAAATGATTTTATCACTTCCTTGGCTTTAGAAAGGACAGTCTTGTCTTTTATTGAGCTTTTTTTCTATAGTATCTCTTATCCAACCTCACCCCTCTTCCATGCCAAATTTATCTGGCAGGGAATTATTTATCTTGCCCTTTTCAGGATATGTTATTGCTTGATGATCTCTTTGATCTTAACCATATATACTATTTTTTTAGTTATTTAACCACATGCCACATACATCTTTTATGCTGGTTTACAAGCTCCTTAGCAATCTTAAGAAAGCTATGGACTCTCTTGTAGCATGCAAATAAACACAGGCACAGGTATTTTTTCACATGCATTCTTGAAGACTGCCTAAGGATGATTACCCATGTCTTCTACAGGTGAAGCTTCTAGTATCCATTGGGATGAATAAGTGGTCACTTGTGTTTCTGTGCCCTCCCCTCCCATAAGGATGTGGTGATACACGAGGCATGTAACTGCTCATGGGGACATGTTGGTGGTTCGGGAAATGTTGATGCCTCACACACTGTTCTTACTTTTTTTGAGAGTGTTAATTAATGATTGAAAACTTGAAAGGTCTTGCAAACAGGTTCATGTAGAGCTAACTGCATTTAAAAAAAAAAGATCTTCCGTGGTATGTGACTTAATGCTAATCTCAATCATGTCTTTCCTCAGTCGGCACATTCTTCAGCAATTTCTTAAGTTAAAAGCATGCAAAAGTCAGTTAATTCTAGGAAGTCTTGAACTAGAATACATTTCTTGCTTGGTACTAAAAGGAAGGCCTGGATATTTCTAAGATACAGCGAGCATCGCAAAAGGTTTTAGTACCACATTTAGCATTAGAATGTGGACTCTATAATTTCTATATCGTGTACTGTTTTCTTTCTTCAGTTTCTAATTAGTTTTGTTAAATGAACTTAAAACAATGGAACTTAAATAAGATGCACAAAAACTTGAAAAAGGTACACATTCCTACATAAATGTAAAACTAATTTCCAGTACTAGTATAAATTTGGTGTACATTTGTCATTCAGACTTATCTGCCTGCCTCAATTAGTATGCCTCCTTTCACAAGAGAAAGTTCTCATTTGTATTTACTTTCCACTGGTTTCTATATGTGGAAGTATCCAGGAAGCAGATGAGGGAAAGCAATTAGGAGAAACTTGGATGGGAAACTATCAAGAACAACAATCTATAATTCCTGATAAAACTCTAGGGGCCCCAGGACATGGACCGCTCATGGTTTGGGAAGGGCCTATGAACAAGTAAAAGTCTGACTTATTTCCAGCATGTGGAACTCATTTGTTGTTGAAAAGAGAAGAGAGTGAGATATTAGTTTCCCAAAAAGCTATTGACAAAAAACATATATTGAACAAATAAACTGCTTATCAGAGATGAAATAACTACTTTGTAGAAACAGTAAATTTAAAAGTTTCAAGTATAACATAGTTCTTGGGACATAACAGACAATAACGTGTTTACCTTATTCAGACAAAATAATACACTACAGAATTTGTGTCCTTAAAATTTCTCTGTTTGCATTTTTTTTATTTTTAAGATACTATTAAATACAATGTTAAGAAGGTAGTCCTACTTGTAGCAAAATTGGGTAAATATGGGCTGGATGTATATTGGCACTTGACTAAAGAGGAAATATATGAGATAACGTTGGTCATTGGAAGTGGAGCCAAACAGATAAGAAACAAGAGCCCAGCCTTGTGTTTCTGCATTTGCTCCAATACACTGCCTGAAGTGAATTTCCAAATTGAAGTTCAGAGAGGGTGGACAATGCGAGAAACCAGTTCTCTCTGAGTATAGGAGACAAACCCAGGAGCCCGGAGAGGCCCACAGCACAGCTAAAATATGGAGGGCAGAATTCCTGAGAGTAGAGATAGAGTATTTAGAAAAACAGATCTAAAGATCTTCAGAGAGACTTAAAGTGTTCAGCCGAATCAATGCATGCATGAGAGTACTCAAAGGTGTGTGAGAACCAGTGGAAGTGAAAGGAGCAATGCTTGCAGCACAGATAAAGCTGAGATAATTTCCTGCCCCAAGCAGCAGAAACAAGATTCCTGGAGCATGGAGTCCCCCACTAAGAAAGGTTGTTTGCCTCTGTAGCGGGGAAAACATTAACCATAGAATACACACTGCTTTGACCTTGCCTAACAAAGTTTAATGGACGGACAATGAAATACTAAACTGTTCCCAAGTAATTTAACTGCAACCCACAGTGGAGTTTGAGAAAATTTATAGAAATACAACATGTCTAGCAACCAACAAAGTAAAATTCACAGTATCAGTTATCCACATCCAAATTACTAGGCATACAAAGAACAATAAGATATGATCCATAATGAGAAAAGTCAAAATGATGAAAAGTACAGTTAGTAGAAAAGGATATTAAAACTGTAGTTTTAATTGTATTCCATATTATCAAGAAGCTAGAGAAAATACTGAGTGTATCAAGTAGAGGCTTAAAAAAATGGAGACTCAAACCAACTTTCTAGAGATGGAAACAATAATACGTAAGATAAAAAGTACATTATACCAATTAAGCCAGGCAGAAGAAAGGATTAGTAAACTTGAAAAATAATGATAAAAATGGTGCAAACTGAACACAGAGACAAAAAAAAAAGGTGACCCAAAAATTATAAGTGGAGCATTTGTGGGCTATGAGGTAACTTTAAGAATCTTAACTAGTTAACATATAAGTGTAGTCTTGGAAAAGAAGATATCTAAAGAAGGAAAAGAGGCACCAATGGCAAAAAGTTTATTTTTTAAAAATTCCTAAGTGTTTGACATCAATATAATAACATATTAGTGCATTGGTTACAACATCCCTAGAAACAAAAATCTGACAACAAACAATAGCCCAGAGTCGGCGGGGGGGGGGGGGGATAGATTTGTTGAAGATTCTTCTACCATAAGAGAAGAAGGGGATTAAAATCACTTCAGGTAGACTAAAATAAATCAAAGATGTGGACTCTAATCCCCCCAAGATCCCCCAAAACCACTAAAATGAAGCAAAGATTTATAACAAACCAACAAAGAAGATAAAACATTATATATAATAATCTAAAAAACTAAAAGTCATTAAAAAGGAAATGAGAATACAACCAACAGTGCAATGAGAGCAATGAGAAAGACAAACTCAAACAGGTCACTATGGCATCAAATGGAAATATTGCAAACTCCCTCATTTACAGGCAGATACTGTCTGATGGAATGAAATAGCAAGTACCTACTGTATGCTGCCTAACTAAACCCACTTTCTATGTGAAACACAAGTCAGAAGTACAAAATAATGTTCCATGATCATGCCAATCAAGAGAATCCTGGGGTGTCTATATTGATATGAAATTACACTTTGGAAGAAATGATTTTATCAGTGATCAACAGAGTTGTTTTATAGTAATAAAAGGGAAAAGTCAAGAGAAAAAATAAATACTTAGTTTTCAAACAACAGGGCTTCAAATTACGTGAAGCAAAAACTAACAGAATTGAAAGTCAAAATACAGAATTATAGTCAGATATTACAATAACTATGTTCCAGTCTTCAGAAGGCAAACTGGACAAAAATATTTCATGAGGATGTAAAAGCTTTGGTCAGCATTATGAAATAACTTGATCTGATTGACCTTTATATTCCATTTCACAATAGCATAATACCTATACTTTTCAAGAACACACAGAACATTTACCAAATTACATCATGTTCAGAGTCATGAACTATGTCTCAATAAGTTAGAAATTATTCAGACCATATAAAATATGAACTCCTATGTTAATATAATTAAACTGGAAATAAGTAAAAAAAAGACATTTTACATCTTTTGGAAAATACCCCCAAATCTGGAAATAAAATAATAGTTCTAAATAGTCTATGGATCAACATTGAAATTTCAGGGAAATTAAAAAATATTTTGAATTGAATAAAAACACAGCATATCACAACATAATATAAAGAAACAAAGGTAAAGCAACATTTATCGAGAAATACACAGCAAGAAAAGAATAAATATCAGAGTGGGAATCAATGAAATAAAAATAGCAACTCAATAGAGTCAGTGAATCCAAAGACTGACTCTTGGGCAAAATAGATAAATTTAAACACGTACTATTAACACTATATCAACATTTGACAACATAGGTGAAAGATACCAATTCCTTGAAATGCACAAAGTACTAAAGACCACTCAAAAAGAAATCGATAACCTGAATAGTCCTACTGCTAGTTTAAAAATTAAATTATGTACTTTCAAAACTTCAAAGACTAGCCAGATAGCTTTATTAGAGAATGCCACCCATCACTTAATGAAGACATAATATCAATTTTACATATATCATTTAGAATATTTAAGCAAATGGAAAGAATACTTTCCAACTCATCATAGGAGGTTGGAATTACCCTAAGACTATAACCAGAAAGAAATTGTTATGAAAAAGCAATTAGCCCCCAAATAGCAACATCTTACAAAAATGTTGAAAATTTCATTGTAAAGATCCTCTTATTTTAAAAAATTCAGGCAACTATCATTTAAACATTTATCATTTTAATATGTTAATTTAGAAAATATAAAGAGATATGCTTCAAGAATCTGGAATTCCTCTTATAGAATTATTAATGCAATTTTGAATAATTTTATCATGGTAAAATATACTATGACATTTGATATTTGAACAATTTTTAAGTGCACAACTCATGGTCATTAATTACAGTTACAGTGCTAGGCAACCAATATCTATCTGTAAAACTTTCCATCACCTCAAACAGAAACTCTGCACGAACCATGCAGTACTCCCCATTTACAGAGTCCCTGGTGAGCAGCAACTCTCTCCCTATGAGTTTCCCTACTTCAGATATTCGTGTAAACACGACCACACACTCCGTCCCTCTGGCTCAGGCTTATTACTCTCAGCCTAATGTTTTTAAGGTTGATGTGTTATGCATCAGAACTTCATTCCTTTTGCACTTAGGTACATTTGAAGTCAGTAGACCAAGAAAAGAAAAGTAGACACATGACATCTTAATACACACATTTTGACTCATTTGAAAAACAACCTTAGATTTTGAAGCTTCCTAAATAAACTTTAAAATTATTATCAAAATGCCCACAACAAACACCATTATTTCGGAGAGTGGTGGCATTTTGAGACTTACTCTACTTTTAAACCTTGGAAAATAAGAAAGGAGGTGAGGGAATTACTATAGAACTCAAGGTTTTGATAGAAATGGACAAGATCAAGAATAGGAGGAAATACTGTCCCAGGTTGCCTGAGTGGTGGAGGCATTGAAGGTGCAATAATACAATTCAAGCGTGCCTCTGGCACATGAGGTGGGAATCAAAACATGTTTTACATTTTATTAGGGTCCTGTTAATGGATATGTTCACAATCCTGATCTTCAAGTTGCTTTACTAGACTAACTGAAAACATACAATATTTCTTCATTCACATTTTGATTGAGAAATTTTTCAACAACTCCAAGTCTCCCCAGAAGGGTCCAAATACCAGATGAAGCTACTGGGGTAGTATTATTGCAGCACTGGGACTTCCAGGGTGGGCCACAGTGTCCTTTCAAACTTTTATTTTAAAAACTAATTTTAAAATGTAGATGTTCCAGCTAAGCAAGAACATAGAGGCCCAAGAGAGCTGAAAGCAGTGACTTTGACATAGAGTACTTGTTACTGTTGGGTGGGAAAAGTGGAAAAGACTACTTTGTCCTCGGCTTTTGGATACCCTAGGGTCTGGCTCTTCATGGCTCTCATCACTGGGAGAAGTGAACACAGGAGAGTAAGGAGTTTCCGGCGCTGACGCATAAAGCTGTTCTAAGAAAGCAGTGGCTGAGAACCTTAGAGCGCCAAAGGAGGTGGTCTAGCTTGCTGGAAAAAAATGTGCCCTTTACTCATTTTAGTGCAATTAGATCTCCAAAAACAAGGACTCCAATAGGCTCTGGATGTTAACTAAACTCAGTTTCTCTAACACACACAGCAATAATCGAAAAGAATTACACTGTACCTGTATTTCTATAAAAGGTAGCAGAAGCTACCTTGAATATTGATACCTTCAAAAAAAATTTTCATTTAAAAAGACAATCTGCCAAGTTAAATTACCCAAATGAATTAAGTGGCAGATAGTAAACAAAACAGGGCAGCGTGTAGGGAAATCCTTTATTGATACTACATGAGGTATACCGATTGTAGTACCATTCTTAGAACCGGTCTACATAGTAAAAGTAAACTGGTGATACAATTTTATCTTTTTAATCTGTATTATCCTTCAATTTACTTAATTTATACTAATAAACTTGTATTGAAAATCCTAATCTATTCATTTTTCATATCATCTCTTTTGTTTTCTTTTCAAGTATGTTTACTTTGGAATCAGATTGTGTCACTGAATTTAATCAGTTCATTGTTCCTAAATAATCGATACCACATGTACTATTTAGATAGATTCCTCACTTCCAGCAAATAAATGAAGTCTTTTGAACTTGGCTTTTTTCATCCAGTAGCTTGTCATCTTACCATCTGAATTTGACTAATGCTTAGGAACAGAGTGAATGTTCTGAAAACTGTACTTTCACACAAAGATATTCTTAGATTTTTTTGTATTATTCTTTTAAAACTGAGTAATAGAAGATGCTGGTCAAATTACTTGTCCAACCAACAACACATAAACACAGGATAAGAGACAGTCATCAGAGCATCAAAAATCAAGTGACGAAAAAATTCATTTGCTCAGGAGTCACAGTTCCAAAAGGAAAGCACTTGATTTAGTCACTGGAGTCACAACAAACGTTTACAGGTAACAAAGTATAAGGCGAAGAAGAAGCAAAACAAATGCATGTCCAGTTCAGCATATCCAATAGTGAGAGCGACTGACCAGTAGTGAATATGTCATTAAGGTTTCTAAAAAGATCCTCCGCTCACCTGAAGAAGACAAATTTGATTTCCTAAAAGAACTACTCCCACTGTTAAAAGTACTTCAAAATTTTCCTTTAAGGTTTTATGTTTTATATCTTTATGTACATAAAGATCCATAAATTTTTATTAATCCTGTTAATATTTATGCCATTTTATTAACCCATAGTTTTCAAATGAACATTCCATCTTCACCTAAGCATCAAAGAGCATATTCATTCTTTTATATAAGAATTAGTTGAGATATAAATCATCTGCTCTGAAGTAATTGTGCACTAGAATGAAGAATTTTAAAAGAGTACTTAAAACATTTTGTAAAATGATTTTGTCCGGCTCAAGGAGTTTGCAGTATCTCAGCGTTGTCATAACTTTCCCTCTCTGACGTAATTATTTTGACTTTTTCGTGAAATACAGCTCTCTCAGCTATGTTTCCTGCGTGGGTTCTGCCCTGGATGTTTTTGCTATCTCATGTTATACAGAGTCACTCTGTGACTAATTTCCAGAGCACTGAGTCACAGTGAGCCTGTCACTTATCTTTTCATTTTTCCCACATGGCATTTTTCTTGGGCTTCAGTTTTTCATAATTCTTTTTAAAAGAGAAATGAGCTTTTTCCACAATTAAATAATTCCAGTTCTATGGGAGTATATCTCTTTATTATATGCTTTTCTTTACTACTAGAAGCATAATTTAATATCATTTGTTAACCAACAAGAATATAACAGTACATCATGTATGTATGTAATCTATTGCTTTAACTTACACATGTGCATAATACATTGACTTGATCATAAGTATCTTTATTAAATATCTCAGAATATGATCTTTCATCTTTGGAAACATGTAAAACTTTTTTTAGAGACATTACTGCTGGCATAAATTATTTAATTTAGATTACAAAAGTTCTAACATTTGTACTTCATTTTAGACTGACGGGCACTCTTTATTGTAATTCTTTATACTTTACTGAATGAAACTTAAAGGTAAACCAAACCTTCAAAAAACTCCAATTAAGCAGAAACAATTACTAAAGAATCTGCAATCTTAAAGTAGTACAATTTTAAAGTGATGAAAAAGCTACATCTAACCAATTACATAGAATAACGTTCACGATCTGAAACACAGAAACACTGCTAATACATTTACTGAAGAACTTATCACAAAATGCTGAGAACTGAATTTGATGTTGCAATATCAGTCTACTTTGTTTATGAAGAAGAGCTGATTTTCATTTTAGAAGAAAAGGTGATCTTCCACTGCCCTTCTTTGCCGTCTTTTTCCCCCAAGAAAAGGAAAGAAAAGTAATTTCTCATGGGCTGGATGGTAGATTCCCCAGTACTCACGAGTAAAATCTCTGAAGAAATTTCTTGCAAAGATTTTTTTCTCAGCGGGCTTGAGGTTATTTTGCTTTCCCCTTGCAGACTTGAAAATGAGGATTTCTCTTCTCCAGTTCTTCTTTTAAACAGATGAGGAAAATGAGGATTGGACAGTCCAGAAGGAAGTGGAATCTGATCCCGCGGGCAGTGACAGGGGAGGTTACAGGGGAGGTAAGAAGCCCAAAATGCCTCTGCTGCGGGTGTCTGTGTCTGGGAGGGCCGGAGGGCTGCGGGCTGGGCTGGAAGAGCCTGCTTCCTGTGAGGTCACCCCTCTGCTCAGTCTCCGGCCAAACTCCCAAAGCCTGCCTTTCCCCCTCAGTGGAGGAAACACGTGAAAGATACCGTTCACACTGAAAGTTTAGACCCTATTGTTACTGGCATCTCAAAAGGGAATCTTAAAAGTTAGATTTTTTTCTTCTAATGTTAGAGACAAGCAGCTTCTCTGAAGTTCCCCATCCTGGGTCACAGGGAGAGAGGTCTGGGTCCCGAAGGGCTGAAAGCCCAGCCATGTCTATTGTTCCTTGTAGTCCCTCCCCAAGGAGCACGTCCCTGCTGTAAAAGACCCTAGTACACCTGAACCAGGTGAGATGCTGATTTGATGCAAATGAGCCCCTCTGTCTCCTGAGCTAACTTTGAATAAATCCATTTTCCTTTTTACCAAAATAAATGGCCTTTGATTGGGCAGTGGCCTGCAAACCAACCTAAATGGCTGCCAACATTATCATGTTTGAATAACTTCTTTTTTCATGTTTTAAAATTTTTTATAGACAGCTTTAAAAAACTTCCCCCCAGGTTTTTTTTTTTAAATTACATATTTATCATATTTATTATTATTCATGTTTATCTTAATTGCTTGTTAATATTATATGTTTACTAACACATTGTTAATAAATAAGCACTTCCTTTGCAGCTTGTTTCCTATCTTCTTCAAATTATTTCATCCATATTGTCAGTTTACTTACGATAAAAACTCTAAGGGCTCCTGCATATCCCTCCTATTAGAAATAATGTATCATCTAGTGCAAAAAATCAGGCTGTGGATCCTTGCCTTGGTACTTCGCCTTTACAACTCTGGCTAATTAAAAAAAAATACCTCTGCCTCAGTTTCTCCCCAAAATGGTCATAATAAAGGTTCCTAGGCTTGATAAAAATACTAATGAGGATTAATATCTGGAAAAGACCTAAGGCAGGTCCCACCATGTAACAGACCCTATAGCTATTGGCTGTTGCTCGTACTGTTATTATTTTACAGAATACGTAAATATTTGGAGCTATCACTCAGCCTCGCTGTGCTCTAGGACCCTACCATTGGTGTTACCACTTAGCATTTCCGTAATGGACTTCTAGTCACTTCAGACCAAGACCACTGGAGATTTGTAAGGTTGCACAATCCACTGCACTTTGAAGGCTGAAGTCACCTGGGCACAAAATCCCCCAATTCCTTGTTTTCTTTATCTCAGATTCTTCTAGTGCTTCACCTTTCTTGCTTCTTTATTTCAACGCCTGTGTAAGTGGTAATATTTTCTTTCATGTGTTTTTAATATTCAACATGCTTGTTTAGTTCTCACACTAGGTTGGGAGAAGGTCCCTCTGTGTGTCACCCCAGATATTCCTGAAGGCGCTGCCCAAGTGAGGATTCAGATCTCACATCTGACCTCGGGACACAGGTGCTTCTGCCCGCTCCCCAGGCTGCTCCCCAGCCCTGTCTCGGTTTCATTCTGCGTTACCTCTTGCTTACCCTGGGCTCAGGCGCAATCTGCGCTCCCCTCCCTCATGCTGCTGAGTGAAATGGCCTGCTCCTTGCACTACAGTGGGCATTGCTCAAACTTTGGGCCAGTTTAGTGGCTCTGCTCAGGTAGAGACCAGCTCATCCAACCCTGAGTCCTTTATTGGAAATTTGAAATAAGATGGAAAACAGACAGCGCATGCCAGGCTTTACTAAAAAGTTGCACAATACGGGGCTGACAGCGTAATGATTGTATCCAAGAAAGTCATGTGAAATCAGCTAGCTGAGAGTGAATAATGAAGACAGTGAAGAAGGCTTGTAACCTCTGAGAGAGAAGCGGGGAGATGGAGAGGACAGGAGTAGGTAGGGTGGGAAGTGAATGATGAAAGATTGATTTTCCCAGGGACCCAAGAATATGTGTCCTGGCTTTAAACCTCCTTTCAGTGAAAAGCCATTTAAAAAACCTCTCTCTTATTATGTCAAGAACCCTATGTGCAAGAGCTTCAGCTGAGCTGAAATTATTTTCCGAAGATCATAAATCTCATCCTTAAGCTGCCTTTTGCATCAATGAAATTTTTATCGCTTTTTTTCCCTGTAAATCACACAAACTTGTCTATTCCTGTTCCCAAGAGGAACGAGGATGAGGCCATTTGATATTAAGATACTGTGAAGGCTGCCTCATACTTTAACTTACAGGCTCTGTGAGCTCCGCCCTTTCCTCCCTGAACCTTGTGAAAGATATTTTTTTGTGTGGTTTTATTGTTAGTTTGGTATTCTGTTGTTTATAACTCTAAGTCTGAATTATTAGGGTAAAGTAAATTTTCTCAACAGTAATGACATCACACCGGTACTATCTCTATATCCAACCAGTGTCTGCATATTCCACGGTCCAACTTAGTGCTCAGTTTTCTCCTTTTCATTCCTCACTGCATTTCATTATTTTTCCATCTCATACAATATGAACAGCAGTTTAAGCTCTAAATGTGAACTTGTATCTTTCCTAACTTGGTCTGTATAGCAGGAGACATTTCCTAATCTTCTCCTTTAAGAGTACTGTTTATTAAAATCTATCTAAATTTTCAAAATGGTCAGGAAACTATATAATTATACGACATAATGCGAAAGGAAATTGGTTCCCTATTGTGAAAAAAAGACACAGGATACCAGGAAACTTAGAAAGAATGTAAAAACTTCAAGTTAGAAGTTTTAGTAAGCATAACAAACAAAATTTAAGTTCATCATATCAAACATTCACGTCACGCACCTTTATCTATCTTAAAGTGTATTCAAGGTTGGATATTTCATTATTTTGTATATCAAACAATTATTTTTCACACTAAGTGTGATTGCAAAGACATTTGCCTGGATTAGGGGAGGGAAGGAGTGCTGAGTTTCACTCTTAATTTTCAGCCTTATATTCAAAATCTAACCACAGTATTTGTGGTTCACTTTTCCTGCCATGTTTCATGAAATTAACACATAAAGCCTTGTTTTTGTTTATGCTTATGATGCAACCTTGCTTTTTTTCATCTACTACCTACTCTGTGGCCAGTCACATGTTTACTCTGGGGTAAATCCAGGCGATTCATGTTTTGCTGCTCTCACTTCCTCCCTTCTCCCCAAGGCAGTGAGACCTTTGTGATTGTTTGTTGAGGATCCCTGGGGCATTTCCTGCTCTTTCTCCTGACCACCATTTTTGCAAAATGAAAATTCATCCAGTCTGATTGTATATGTTACAGTCTAGCCAAGATATGGAATTACAAGTACATTTTCGATTCAGATCATCAATCTTACAATGTGAAGCCCTGCCTATTAAGAATATCTTCTCTCCTGTCCTTTGAAATATCCACTCAGCAGGTCACCCTAAACCTCATATCTTCACTCTTAGATTCTTCTGGCTAGGTTAAAGGGTAAAGACAAACAAGAAATGGAAAAACAAGTCAGGGAGTTGTCAATCTCAGTGCTTCCAGCTGTTGTCCAGTTGGTTCATTTTTACCCAAAATTTCATGTCATGCTCATTTTAACAAGAATTGAAATGCCTACTATTTAGTGTGAGTTTAAAATCAGAGTATCTGAATGAATAATTTATTACCACAGCATTTTAAAACCACTAGTACCTCAACTTTCTTAATTTTTAAAAGATAACTTTTTTAAAAATCCATCTTATGCAAATAAGAACAATTAGATATATACCAGGAAGGAAGCACATCCCTAACTTCCCTCTGTGTTTCTGTCTGTGGTAGATTATATTATTTATTCAGCCACATTTGTTGTCCCTCTCTGTGGGTTCCCCTTGGTGACCAGTGAGAAGAATATGTTTCCCTCCCTATTAATGTCAGGTTCTTACATTACTAACTTGAGCAAATAGAATTATCAGAAAAACATATGTAAGTGACAGCTGAGCAGAACTTTTATGAGTTGTACGGGCAGTTTCTGAGTTTGATGTTCTATAACTTTTGTCCATTTTTCTCTGCCAGATAGTTGTTAGGTTTGAGATAAGGGCTATTCTTTCAAGCTGGATTGCAAAAAAGAGGAAATGGAGAACCATGAAGGGGTTGAAAATGTACACTTTTCATAAAAGTTCTACAGATTTAGGGGTTGTTTTCTACCAAAGCATGGGGTGGGCTGAAGTGAGTAACATACTCCTTCGGGTCCTCTTTCCCTTGGAGATAAGGTATCTTGACACTGGAGGACTGGAGTCACTGGACTACCACACTGCACGCCTGCATCTCCTGGGGCCCCGCCTTCTTTCTTGTTCCTAAGTACTTAATTGTAGGATATGAAGTAATTTGGGAGAAATACTTTCTAGAACTTCACTTGCAATACCATCCAGTCTTCAAGTTATCTAGTCTTAAAGTTAACTAGATAACAACATTAAACAACATCTAAATTGAAATAGGTTCCACATCAAAGTCAATTCTTCTTAAGCAATGTAGTAACAACAAACATTTTTTTAGGAATTTTATAATCCCAAGTAAGCTGACCCCATCTGTAAGCAAATCCTATCTTTTTAAACTAGATCAAATTTGCACAGATGTAAAAATAAATACACTCTTTCAACCTTGAGTACGAGAATTGTTATGTTACTTTTGTTTTATCTCCTTCATATTTCTTATTAGTAAGATATTCTTTGCTAATTTTAAATTGAGAACAATTTTGAGAACTGGTCATAACCTGTGGGGGCAAAAATCTCTTACCATGCATTGAAGATTGTTCACCCCTCGCAGGAAGCTTTCCCAAGACGTCATCATCATAAGTTACATGATTTAAAGCTCAGCATCTTGAGCAAGTGACTTGTTTCGTCAGACAAAACACATTAACTGGAAAATAGAGAAAGCTAATCTTTATGTGTTCTGTGTCTAAGCATTACATTTTACAGTAAAATTTTACTACATGTTGATTTTTTAAAAAACGGTTATGTCTCACACAGGAGAATAAAACAAGTTTAATTTTTCCTGGTTTTTGTAGCGTCAGATACTCCATTTCATGTGGTATGTACAATTTGACTTTTATAGCATCATCGTATTCTCTTCTATAATGCAGTTTTCAAAGTCAGTGTCCATTAAAGGTTAAAGAAAAATGTCTTTCCTGGTAAGCTTCATGGGAAGTGATAACCAAAGAACTGCTAATATATTATGTAAGATGAAAAGCCCTCCTCTTCTAAATATACATATTTTTCTTTTCAACAGCCTTTCCCACAGGTGGGTGACCATACATGGCCTGATGTGTGAATATTAAGACAGAGCTCTCTTCAGCTGCCCGCACTAACAAACACTTTCAGAATTCTCTCACAGGAGGTTTCTTTTTGCCTCGATTTTCCTTTTTCTTGAGGAAAGCAAACAGAGAAACTTCATTTGTGGTGGGTCTCTCTTGCCTTTTACACACAGAAACACCAACGTGGCCTTGTGATCACATGAATTACATGCTGTGGTCACTTTCTCAGGATGTAATTTTGACATCAGTGTAAGTCTTGCAACATTAAGTATAAATAAATCTTGGAACAAAGATTTGGTGGGAAAGGAGAAAATACACAGAAGCAATTCCTGTTCAGTGAAGAATTCATGTGGGTTAGGGATATCTAGCAGAAAGAAAATAAAACAAAAACCAACAAACTGTTTCTTCCTTTCTCCAGCACCATATGGAAGATGGAAAATACCAGGACACAATCTACTGCCCAGCTTGGGAACTTTTTCATCTTTCCTGGGAACGTTTTCATCTTTCCCGGGAACTTTGCTGAGAAAGAAAAAGTCCATATGGAAAATGACACTTCCTGTGAGAATTCGATAAGCAATGTATAAAGTACTCCGATATTTCCCAATTTCCTACCCCAGCTTCTGCCATGTGTGATGAAAGCATTAGTCTGCTCACCATATTCTCTTAAAGTTCAACATTTATTAGAAGAAATAGCATTTTATTTAACACAAAATCACAGTGCCAGTAAGTATCAAGAGCTATTCTGACTTATTAAAATTTAACCACCTGAACTCATTTGATTTTTTAAACTACTCCATTAGATAACACAGAGAATACTTAAATAGCTTGCAAAGAATTAAGTCCAAGTTGGGAATCTTCCAGCTTAACCATGATGCCATGTAGCTTCACTGTACAGTGCTTCCAAGTTAAATAGCCCCTTTGCTTTCAATTATGGAGGGATTCTATATATAAATACCCATACCGTGGGTTAAAGGACACAAAAAGAAAAGACCATGAAACAGAAATTCAAAAATGTCCCAAATAAATTCATCACCCTGTTTTTGAAGATTAATACTGTTGCTTTTATCTAAGTTTCAGTATTTGCTCGCTTTAGTTAAGGTAGCTGCAGACTCCCTTCAAAGAAAGTCAAATCTTAGCAGACAGTAGACAGGGTAATCTTTACTTTTATGATTTCCAGATCTCTTACATCCTTCTTCCTTCTATTTTGCAACGTGAAGACTTGGAGTTTATACTTTTAACACTTTTCTATCTTCCTCTTTAATTTTCTACATTTCAACAGTTCTGCATCTATTCATTTCTTGTCTTTTAAAGTGGTCTCAGGTGTTTTGTTTTCTGATCCTTTTAATTATGTTTTCATTTATTTTATTTATATTACATTTAAAAAATTTACTATCTCTATTAACTAGTTTTATTACTTTATTTTTAATTAGCTGTCATTTTTACAGCATCTTTATTTAGCATTGCTATTGATAAAATGTGTAGTGCCCATCCTTGTGAATATAACATGGTATAAACCAGGAAAGTTGGGTCTGTATTTTCTTCTAATTGAAGTAGCAGCAAACCTTCTATCTTTGTAGATAGACTAAACTTACATTGGCAAAAAAATGGTACTCAGTGGCTCTAGAATCACCACATTGTATTATTTGATAGAGTTATAGACAAAAATGATTTCCACCCATGACCTCACCTGTCTGGTGAGGACAGACTTTGAGAAATTGCAAGAAAAGTCTATCTTCTTGCACCACAAGCTACTTCATTCTAAATCTCTCAGGAAAATGGTTTGTACAGATAGGTAAATCATCCTCCAGTCTCCCCACCAGTTACAGTTAAACATCGACTCTTCCTTAGGTGGATGTGCTGGATAATTACTTATGCTATAGATTATCTCTTACACTGATTAGAATGTTAAGGAGAAGTTTAGCTTTAGAGAGAATTATCCTATATCTCTGTTTCTGTTGCTTATGATTATAGTCAAGGAGCTAGTCCCTGGATGGATACTGATCTCAAAGATTGGCTGATTAGATAATGTGATCCTGCCCAGAACAGCAGAGCTCACAAGACCAGCCAAGCATTCTTATTGTTTCTTTGATTATAACCTCAGTGAATCACAAGATGGTGAACTAAATTGAATGAGATTCAGTTTCTAGACTCTGCTGGTTTCCTTAATTGAGAACAGACTTTCCTTTTAGGAAGGTTTCAATTTCTGCAAAGCAGGTACAAGAATAACTGACTCAAACCCATTACATCTTCCACCAATTTATTGACCTTCTCAGCAGTTAAATTTTTATATTTGACTCAGATTTATCTATAAAGACATTTTGGAGACACAATTTGTCGCAGTGAGCTGTCCTGGGCATTGTTGGTTATTTCGCTATATCTAGTGTCTGTGTAGTAGATGCCAGTAACAACTGTTCTCCAGCGTTGAAAGAAAACGCGTCTCTGGTCATTGTGTTTTTGATCAGTGGAGGACAAAGTACTCCCCTACTGAGAACCACAGATTTACTCTGAGTTCAACTCTTACAAATCTAATTGCATCTGGGCGGTTCTACGTAACCACCTAATCTCTCACCCTGGACTGAATGAACATGCCCCTGATTCTCAGAGCCTTGAACTTTCCTCCTGAAATCCCCTTCTGTGAACTTTGGAATTCTCAGAGTTTTTTTTTTTGGTTGCTGTTGTTTTGTTTTAGCAAAATTTATCTGAGTATAGATTGTGACTGTTCTCTCAGGTGTTTTTCATTTCAAACAAAATACCAGTTTAAAAAAATACTTGCTTAACTAAAATATCTGTTAATTACAGGAAATAAGGAAAGTATGAAAAGACAATAGTCAAATAATGCATATTACTCCTATGTTTTCCCTAAATATAGGCTTTATAAAGATTGTTCTACATATTCTCAGTCATCATAGCTCTACATTTAGATGTGTTTCTATTTTCAAAAATGGAATTACATTGTGTCTATCAGTGTGCTCTATTTTCGATCACTTAACTTTTTAATGTTACATACATATCTTCCAACACTATTTTAATAGTTTTGTGTAATGTAATTTCATAAATGCCTTATTATTTTTAAAATCAATATCCTGTGAATGGAAAGCTCCATCTTTTAAATGACTAAAAAGGATATAAATCCTATTGACAATGTATTCTAGGAAACCTATTGCCCCTGCTATCACGTGGATATTCATGATGAATTTACTCGAAGGATCTAGGCCAGCCCTGCTTCCTTGACATTCACAGGCTGTTGCCACACGCCCGTGGATTTCCACATTTTCTTATGCAAGTGGCCTCATCTTTCAAAGCAGTATGACACTCATGCAAAGGTTTTCTCTGAGCACCAAGATTCTTCTCTTGGAATATCGCAGGATGGACTTTGAGAGACTGGAGATGCTTGTCTGATAATATTTCTTCTAGGTTACTACATTATCAGAAACAAAGTTTTAAAGGCACAGTAGGGTAAGTTAAACACTGAGTAGAAGAGAAATGTGCTAGAATTTTGATAGATTATTAAAAAATAAGACTTAGACTAGAATACAGGTTCATCTGAATGAGGGTTATACCAAGTTATATCTAATGTGTACAGAGGTACATTAATATGTATGTGTACTTTTTTAAGTGAAAAGTTTATATTCACAATCATATCTCTTGAAAATGTTTGAAATGCCATACTGTATGTCAAAAAATTGGTTACATTTTCCGTTTTTATTCTTGTCTCTGTAAATTGAGTTTCTAAGTTTTTGCTATGTATCAAATAAATTTGTTTTTATATTCAAAGCATTATTCTATTTCTCTTTCCCTTTACTAAGTATATCTTTGTATTTTCTCTCATCCTTTTAAGAGGTACTGAAAAAATGACATTGGCCCCTGTCACTTGGAAATTTGAAGAGAAATAGTTTACCAATATGGTGATTACAGTGGGCCCTTGACTTATGAACTCAATTGGTTCCTGAGGGCTGGTTGTAACTCAAATTGGTTGTAAGTCAATACAGTGGAGATCTGGATGTTTACCTGGCTACATGCTAAAAATAATAAGAGGCAGATAAATCTTCCATCAACCTAATAAATCCAACTTGTTCATATGTCAGGCTGGTCATGACTTGAGGGGCCACTGTACTTATTTCTCTTCCTCTAATGATATAAGACACAATCTGTGAAAGCAGAAATTGCTGATTGGCAGAGAATTTGGGGGTTTTTTTGGTAAGAATCATAAATATAGATTCCTAATAGATAGTTTTTGTTTTATAAATTTAATTTCTATAAGTTTACAAATTTTATTAGAGTATTTTAGTTAAATTTTTATTTAAAATGTATGAAATAATAGTATATATCATATAGGGACACATTTATTGATCAACAACTATATGGCAATCATTCTTCTAGAATATTTAAAAACCAGCAAATAACATGTCATATAAATCTACTTTCTTATTGCAACTTTCATTTTACTGCAATAAAATTAATTCACTAATGATTATGATTTATAATAAATGAAGATTCCAGCAAATTAAAGAATGTCTCATCTTTTACTATGAGTTTCTCTTTGTAAAGCTACTTAGAAAGGAGTTATTCTGAAGCTTCATGGACATATATGAATGTTGAAGGATAAAATAAAATTATTCCTTAATTATTAGATTCAATTTCCCTAAAACAAATAAATCTGTATGATAGCAAGAATAACAAACATAACAGTACACGTTACTGAGCATCTAGTATATGTAGTACTCTTATACAATTATTTTAACCCTTAAGCTTCTAAACAGGCTCTTGTCATTATCTTAAATTTAAAGAAGTCTGACAATTTGAAAGCTTAACTCAATTAGCCAAAGGATTTGCACTTACATCTAGCTGAGCACAGGTTGAACATACATCTCTTGTAGCCCCTCGTCTATAACCTTTGCTGTGGGCACCACTGCATTAATATCCACCATGCAACTGAGTAGAAAGCAGAGAGTGAATGACATCCTCGTTTCTCCTGATAAGGCCTATTATATTATCATGAAATCATTTTTATAATTTTCCTTCTTTTATCATGTTTTCCTCACCCAAAGAATTGAAGATTTTGAGAAAAATAAGATACTTGTTTGATTGAAGACTTTGTTTGGATGGGAGAAAATCGGAATATAATGAAAACGTTTTAGAGAGGAAAATGGTGATGGTTGAATTCTATTTACTTTAAACTCCATGAAAATGATTCATTTTTGCTGAGAACTTTTGTAGGTAATTACTGCCCTCTGCTGGCAATAAATTACATAAATCTTTATTTCTATTTTAGGAGTTTTAAGGTTAGAGTTACCAGAAAATTCATGTGTGAGGATGAGTAATAAAACTCGGAAAACTGTCCCTGTCCAGGGAGTGACAGGGACAGGCTCGAGGTGTCTGCCATCAATCTTGTGTTGACTAAAGACAATGTCTGGCAACATTTTTCCATTTCCTGAAATAACACAAAGTTTACTCTAATCAAAGAAATTAAAGAAATTCTTTTATTTTAAATTTTTAAACAAAATAAATACAGTGGTATCTCTGTTCATGAACTTAATTTATTCCACAATGCTGGGGAAGATGGCCGCATTTGTGTTCGTGTGGAGAAAATGGCCACAGTTGTGTTTATCACACGATGCAGTTATGAATAGAAGCATTTGTGAACCGAGGCATTATTGTATGAATGTCAAAAGTAAATCATACAGTACAAAAAAAGGAGAAAGTAGATGTCCACTTGACCCCAAATGTGAAACCAGTTATCTCCTTTAGTAATCTAGAAATTATTTTTTCTGCCTATAATTGTTTTCAAAATTGATTGACATTTTCTATTTTGAATTTAAAACATGTCTTTGTGTGACTTTATTCCATAATCCCACAGTCATATAGCTTTTATTTTAATATGACTGCCTTCTATTGGTGTTTTTGAGAATCACAGGAAAGTTTTAAGAGACTTTAATTAGGGTTCACTTAATATTTCTACATAATTAAAATCAGATTGTACACATTTTTCAGGATTATTACAGAGATGAGATTGTTTCATTATCTTACTTCATAAGGAGGTGATTGCTTTTGGTTTGTCTCCTTGATTATCCATGTTCATCTTGATAATTTAGTTAAGGTGTTATCCACAGGCTTTTTCACTGAAGGCTACCCCATTTTTCTACTTCTGTGTACAAGAAGGATTTGAGCATCAGAATTACTTAGCTAAGATAAAAAATCAGGGTAAAGACCTCTTTCAGATAGTAGGAATTGAATCCATCTTGGTGTGCTAAGTACAAAATTTGATTCAATTCTTTTTCACAGCAGAACACATACACTAGGGAAGGGTGTGCAGCAGATGCACAGAATAGCTAAGGAAGCTTTTGCTGTCTTAACTCATATAGCTCTGAAATTTATTAATATAACATTAGAAGTGAAATGAGCATTCTTTTCATTGGCAACTCGATGAATACTGAGTGCAAGAATTGCTGACAATTTTCTTTTTCTTAAAACATCCAGTAAGACTTAGCCAAGATTTAAAAATTTACATTAAAATTTTAGTTTTATAAAAGTTTTAAGTGTTCATATTTCTTAAAAGCTTATACTTTGTATTTACAGCTTATCAAATAATCATCAGTTTTAGAAGAAAAATCTTTTTGAAAAATGAAATGCTAAATTGTGTAGATTTAATTTAATTTATAATTTTGACAAACTATTTCAGGTTGCATATACTTGACCATAGACTCAAGTATGTGATAGTCTTGATTATGACAGAATATTAAGTGGATAGAAATGAACGAAAGAGAGATCAATACTATGGAATAAATATATAAATACTTATGGATTGTGTATACATGTAGTTTATTATTCATCTAAGTATCATTAGCCAGTTAACCAGATATTCCAGTATGCACACAAATGTAATAATGTCTCGATATTTTTTCAGCTTTCTATCATATAGAAATACAGATTTACAATGTATCTTTCAATTTTCTTTATGACATATATTTGTCTATATAGAAAATATTTTATATGACAGTTTGCTAGCTGGATTGATAATCTTTAACATTTAATATATAGTTACCATAATGCTTTACTTCCTCTCATCTCACTATAAAAAGAGCAGACAATTTCACTGAATCCTCTATTCACCAATGAATTAATTGATTATCAGCTACATGTACATACATACAGATAAATATTTCTGGCTTTTTGGAACTGATATTTCATGACAGTATTCATGAAAGGGATCAGGAGACACTGTATATGTCATTGCATATAAAAGTTGCATATCACATATTTTTGCCCACTAAATGTAATACATTAACTTTGTGAAATTTTCTCCATGAGGATTGACTAACATCTGGCTTCAGTATGATGTAGTCATAACTACAGATGGATTCATCAGAAGACTGGAGAAAAAGTCTGACCTTTGTGAAATGTTTAGTGTGTAAATGAAAGCAGAAGAAAAATAGGAAAAAGTCAGTGCAGCTGCTAATACACCCAATATTTGATGATTAGCATTGAAGGTGGAAAGAAGTGAAGAAATATGAATTTAAATGCAAGTTTCATATCAGGTTAGAGATATTAGAGAAGTAAGCAGACTAGGCTTGATTAATTGATACCATAATATGTAGTAAGAAGCACAGAAGTGCATCCTCTATGTCCCCATGGAAATGCTGCTGGTAAACAGCTGCCCTGAGGTCTCAGCAAAGCAAGGTCAACTGGAAGTTCTGTACTTGCAAATTCAGCTTCTAAGACAGTAAAGCCAGTGCAGAAAGAGGACGTGGAAGGCATGATCTTTTCTGAGTTTGGTTGGCATTGTTCATATGTTACTGATTCACTAGACAGTTTGCGAATAGGAGTGGCTGCCAAAAGCCACTTGGACTGGGAAGAATTTCATTTCTACTGCCTTGACAACAGTCATAATTCTGTTTCTTCCAGTGAGGAACTCTTTCTGAATCCAGGTGAGCTTTCCTTTAACAAAAAGGCAGATTAAAGAATGGGAAAATACAGACACTAGCACATGGTTTTCATTCATTCCCTCACATACAAAAATTAAGTAATGCAGCCTAACATTGGATTGCCATTTTCTGTGAAAAGATTAATTGGACCAGTATATCATTGAATTAATAAATTAATCTGAGGCAAATAATCCTGAGTAGTGAAGAAGATGTGGAATTCAGTGACCAGGAGAGGGATTTACATTAGTCAGCTGACATCTCATCTCTAAAAATAGAAGTGGACCATTGAGCTAGACAGAAACCTCATGGATGTGACAGGCACAGTCACCCAGGATGCTGAGATCAGAAGAGTGTGACAAGTGGCTGAAGGGTCTGCTCTTGCTGTATTGAAATTTGGTTAAGGGGCCCACATTTTCATTTTGCCCTGGGCCTCAAAATTATGTAGCCAATCCTGGAGGTTCTATGCATACAGATGCAAAACATGGGCAGATAGTTGTACATATTGAACTTCTATTCCCTAGGCTTTTGTTTTGTAAATATAATAAGAAGTACAGGTGATTTGTCTCCCTGAGCTACATGCAGGCTATTTCACTGGGACTCACATTCCATTCATTAATTCTTTCAGTGCCTCATCTGCTATTTGGGTGAAGCAATAGGATTTTTAATTGAAGGTCCTATATTTTAACTTTAGAAGTTCTATGTGATTCTCAGTTTGGACTTTTCTCATACTTTTGTAGCATTGGCTTCATGCTTTTAACCTCTTGCTCTTGTCTTTATTAACTTTATACCTATTTATTTTCTATTTTTTCTTTTGTATAGCTTTTCTATTTTTGAAGTTATTAGGACTCCAATAATCCTGTTGGCTATGTCTACACATTTTCCGTTGTGGATCCAATAATAGTGGAAATGTACTGACTTGCTTAGTGAGATTATTAGTGAGAGCTGAATTAGATTGTGTATCTTTTCAGAAAGATTGTGTATTTGTATATGCCAGATATCACAAATGAGTGCTTTTAGCCCACATGGGAATGTTTCCATTACCATTTCTGCATAAAATTGTTGTAACGCATGCAGTTTATTAGAATAACACAACTTTATTCCATTTATAGAAAGTGTTAATAAAATATATACAACCTATGAAATCAAAGGACATTTTCCTCTTGACTGTAACAACACTGACAGAGTCCAAAACCTGCACACAATTTCATAAAGATGCTTATTTTACCTATGCAGATTTTTTTCTCACTGGTATTTCTACGCCATTAAAGCTGTGCAAATGTGACCTCAAAATGAACGATATGTGTATTGCTTTAAATTATTCAGGAAAACTTGTTTCCTAGCTTGAGGCAACCTGGGATTTCTTCAAACTTTCATGTTTTTGCAGTATAGAAAGGCAGCTAGAATAAATTTTGAATAAACATGTCTTTAATATATTCACAGAAAATTTTATTTCCCTTTACATCCTTGATCACCCCTCATTAATTATTCCTATCACTTTCTATCCACATCCTCTATGTTCATCAATACCATAATCAAGTTTCATCCATTTGACCATTAAGCTTGATTATTTGGTTGGTTTGAGAGCCACTTAGGGCTACTAAGCACACATCTGGGTGTTCCCGGATGGGTCACAGAAGCCTGACCTTGGGTACAAACATGGTCTCTGGATCCTTCCTGACTGGCACTGCTCCTCTCCTCTGCTCCTCTGCATGAACTGTGCAGCTTTGCTCTGCCATGTCCTTCTGCCATGATGTTTCTCCCCTGGAGACAGCTGATCATGGACTTGACTCTCCGAAACCATGATCCAAACTAAATCTCTTGTTCCTTAAATTGTGACTGTTGGGTATTGTGCCATAATAGATGGAGAAAATGAATACAATCTGCCTTTAAAAATAAAGCAAACTCTTTCTTAGATGGTCATCCAATCCAGTATTTTACTGTTAGAGAGTCAAAACTCTTGAAATCATCAGTAGCAGCTATGTGTATTTCTCCATCCCCAAGTACAGGTCTGGTTAGCACACACATCCACAGGCACACTGTGCTAGCGAAGACCCTCCTTTCAAGAGTTGCAACGACTCCCTACTTAGTAAGCCAAATAGGCACTTTCAAATGACCACCTTGATCTGTAGACCTGGACCTGTTTATATAACTTGAGATGACTCATGCTGTCTTTCTAGTAATTCTCAACCAATTTGCTATCTCTGCCTCAGTCTTATTTTCCAGTTCCTTTTCCTCTGCTCATTCACTACTTGCTGATTTTCCCTGAGTTTTTGTAAATTTTTTTGGGGGGGGAGGTCATTGGGGTTTTAACTAATGAGTGCTGAGAAACATATCCAGCAATTTTTATTTTGAGACAGGGTCTTACACAGCTGCCAAGCTGATATTGAACCTCTGCCTCCCAAGAAATTGGGATTACAGCTGTGTGTCTTCACATCTGGCTACTTCTGTAAAAAAATTAAAGTAAATTAATTGCATTGCTGTGAATTACATCCCAGATTTTCCTCTCTGAAGTGCATCCTCAGCCCCTTTATTACTTTTGATTTTGAGACAGGTTATGCTAAATTACTAAATTGCTCAGGCTGGGCTTGAACTTGCAACACTCCTTCCTCAGGCTCCCAGGGTGCTGGGACTATGGACTTGCTCCACCATGCCTAGTTTATACTTCTTTCTTTTATTCTAAGCTTTACAACTAATTTATACTCTTTACATCCTTGGTATCAAGTATACAATGTCTGTAGTGCACCTCAAATATTTTATTTTTCTAATATTTCCCTTCTAAATACATATATATGTCTCTCTCTCTATATATATATACATATATATATACATATATATATCTTTATATGTTATACAGCAGAACTACATAATTGATTTCCTAGATCTATCCTCTTCTTAATACTCTGGTAGTTTTTTCTAGTTCTTCCTTCTCCATTCTGTTCAGTGGATTGCAACTCCTGTGTATTTCTCCATTCTTTTTTATCTTTCATCCCTACAGCTGCCTCTTTCCTCAACAGTGACCTTGCTGAAATAGCTGACTGTATTTTAAGCTTCTAACTTTTTCAGTTTAGTTGCCACATTGTTATCAACAATGACCTTTAAAAAATCTCCTACCACGTTATTCTGCAAATGGATATTTGATGCATCCACGTTACAAGTATTGATTGGCCACTCACTGTGTTACAGGCACAATGCAGAACAGGATCATTGTATCCGTCATTGCAGCAGTCGTCACCGTCACCTAAAATACTCATTCCAGTGCCCCACGTATAATGACATTGAAAGTGAATAATTTATTTAATAACTTCTTCCCTATAGGACACAATTATTTTCACTACTAACCATGATGCTACAATATATAAAATACCAGGGACTTTAGACATTCCAAATAAATCTTCCGTACAAGTTTTTCTATAGTGTCTAGTTATCAGTGAGTGAATTTCAGTACAACTGGAATGTGTGTAAAATAGTTTACCCTCTAAATCATAATTTGCTGTAATGTTTTATTTTCTTGATTTGTTGTTTAATTTTCTAACAATCAATTAATACTTTAAAAGAGGAATGCATTTTGGTTTGAAAGATGTTATTTAAATTTGGTAAAAAATTTCACGCATGGAATAAATTTGCACTCACCTCTTCCAAGTTAAAATCCTGTGTCGTATTTTAAAATTGTAAATGAGCATGTATAAATTCCAAGGAGTAACATGGATAACAAAATTGAAACCACACAGTTATACTTCTTCCTTTCTATAAGCCCTGCATTATCACTGTTCATTTTGAATCTACTCTTTAATGCAAGAAAATTTGGCTTCCCAAGGTCTGAGAAGCAAAGAACCCAGAAAATGAACTGGAATGATTCCAAAAGGCTGTGAACTGAGTGTCCCGCATTCTAGGGAGTCCTCAGGATTAACTTCTATGCAGAAAACAATGTTTATTAAAGGGTAATTAGCAAAATTGTGCTAATTTGCAGCTTCTTATTCTGGTTCTTTGATGATATATAAGGAATCCTCTTTAGTGGCTTAAAACAATGACAATTGTCTATTTAACTTACAGTTCTGTAATATGGTAAACTCAGTGAAAACAGTTTGTGTCTTTTCCAGGGGATATCAGTTGAGTGATTGAATCTGATTGTATTCACTCAACTGTCAGTTGATTCGTATTCTCATCTGGTCCTCAACTGAGAATGAATCCAAGACAAATTGTACTGGAGTTAACCAGGCACAGAGGACTATATTCAAGACTATTGGGAGAGACATTAAACTCCACTTCACTAAAATAGAGGAAAGGAGCCTTTTTAATGTGATGAAAGGAGCTGGTGGAAATGTGATGGAGGACATTAGAAAGACTGGTAAATGTGGTCGGCCATCTATGCCTGCTAATTGGCAACTATCAAAGTTAGGCTGCCACCCTCTCCCCTGGAGACAGGGATAATGATGCTTTCTTAAGGATGATGTTTCAATGTGTGGCTCCTAGGTCCTTGAGAATGAAGGCCCTGGATTTCAAAACCGGCAAGTGGTTGGGAGAAGACCTATATCTCAGAGAGGCAGAAAAACAATTTACAATTTCAAGTTTTCTAAAGTAAATGTTCTAAGAAGAGGGAAGACAGAGCCTATTGTGAGGAAGGAACTTCTAAAACTTTGTCAAGCTGAGGGGAACATGAAGACCTTCTTGGTGAAATACCATCAGGAACATCGACAGAAACCTTTTTGAGTGTCTGCTTGATTTCCACATAGTAAGGCTGGGTTCCAAATGCCAGCATGGCATGGAAGAGCTGCTTATGATGTAAACTTAGAAGTCAAAGCATCACTTCTAGTACAAAAGTCAATCGGATGGCAAGCACAGGGAGAATTTGCTGAACTCTGGAAGAGCGTAGCAATTATAAATGTAATGGTGTCTGTTCTTGGAACATACAATTGCTACATTAGCATGGACATAATTAACATTGCACAATAGGTACAGAAATGTTTTAGTAACAGATCAACAAAACATAATCTTCTGGGAGGAGAATTTTATCACTGACATTATTTAGAATTTCTGGGGCATAGTTTAAAAAGACCAAGTATGTTGATTCTATCCTTGTTTTTGTTTATTTATTTATTTTAGAAAAAATGCACTCAATTATTGTCTGTACCTGGGCAGTTCCCTTGTATTGCCTTGACCTTGTGAAGACATGAGCTCAATTTACTTCATGAGGAAATACAAGCTCCAAAGTTACTTCATAAAGTACTTATAACATAAGCATGGCTTTTCTTCTCGCAATCCCACACTGTACCTTATATTTTAGGCACTATAAATGTATTGCAACTCCAAGAAACAAAGCAAAACAGAAAGCAGACTCCTGTCTTGGTTTTGCATATATTTCCTCTGAGTAAATAAAAGCTGCCTCCCCTCTACCAGTCAACTCAGGTGTCACTTCTCAGGAAGCCTTTTGGGACTGCTTTCTGCAACATGGGATGGCCGATCTCAGGCACTGGTGCTCCTCACCTGTTCAGGAGCTGAGTTAGGGCTCAGTTCTCTCTCTCCAATCTCTGACTCTAGTTCCTGTGCACTCTTCAGGCTTGTGATACTTCTACGCCTTCGGGAAGTCCAAGATAAAAATTCAGAAGTAGGTTAATGCTCTCTAGAATTCATAAGAGGACCATAGCATTCTTGACTAATATAGTAGCTGTCATGTGTATTCGCTATAGAGATACACATGAGACAGTGCTTGTGTAATTCACATCACTTTGCCTAATGCTGGGCCACCTGTATTAATTTATTTTGTATATACAGACATTTCCCTTTTTTTTCAGAATGACCATGGATAAGTGCAAATCTAAAGTTCCTTTCGTTTTGTGTTCTTATGTTTATCATTGTTGCCAGCAAAGCATTCTTTAAATAGCATATAAATCCTTCAGCCCTTTTTTCCTCTCTTTGCCTTAGAAAGAAAGCAGTCACCATTTTATTGGGAGAAAACTTTCATGTACTTCAAATCATTAACTAATCTCTTAGAGGGTCTTCTAGAGAGAGAATATATCCAGATCAGTTAATCTGCCAATGTCAGCCTAATTTGCAAGGGTTTGACATTCTATTAAATCACTTTTTTCATGCAACCTTCAAATGATTATTTTCATTTTCATCCTTTTTTACACTGTGGCATTATTAATGCACCTAGAACATGTTTTAGTGTAATAAAATGATTATTTTATGGTTCCTATAGGTGAATATCCTGAATACACATGAGAATGTGCGCATTTAAAAAATTCCTATGACACATGCTTGAATCAGGCCTTGCTTTTTATCCACTCTCACCTGGAAATATTTCAGTTTCCCTTGCATATAATAGACGTTTTCCATGCATGCTTTGTGCAGTTTGTTTTTCATGCTATTATTAATTTCCTTTTTGCTTCCTATTTCTAAATCAGAGAACCAGAGAAACTTGCTTTCCAACATAGAAGACCCTAGGTTCCAGCAATCTTAATCAACTGCTCTTTAGGTTACTACTGAAGATATTTGAAAGACAGCAGGTATTGGTAACCAATAACACACAAAGAAGTTGTAATGCAGAAGTCTCACATAAGCAACATGTAAAAAAAAAATCCTGAAATAACAATTTGAAATCTATATTAAGCAGGGTTATTCACAAGAAGAGAACCATTAGGAAATTCTCTATCTATCTATCTATCTATCTATCTATCTATCTATCTATCTATTTGGCATCTATCTGAGAGATTGGAGGGGAGAAAGAGAGTGAGGCTTGGCTCACACAATGATGTAGTCTGAGAAGTCTGCTCTCTGGAGATCCCGGAAAGCTAGTGATATAATTTAGTCCAGTCCGAAGGCTTGAGAAGCAGGGGATTTGAGGGTACTCCTCCCACTGCATGGCAGAAGACTGGAGTATTATGAGGCTGCCCTGTAAATCTTGGAGCTTGACAGCTCTAGAACCAGGAGCCTGAGTGCAGGTGAAGAGGAAGAGAGAAAAAGCATTCTGCATTCATCCAGCTTTTTGTTTGGGTTTGCCCTCCATAGATTGGATAATGCCTACCTACACACAGTGGTGAAGGCTCTTCACTTGCCAGCTGATTCAAAAACTAAAACCTTCCTGAAACCCTCCCTTAGGTATACCCAGACATCATGGTTTACCAGCTATCTGGCCCCATCAAGTTATGACATAAAACTATTACTGTAGGCATAAGTTAGTCCACAGAACAGCAGAACTGAAAAAGAAAGACATGCAAAGGATTCGCTAGGGAAAACTTCAGTGAAAGTGGAAGGGAGAAGAAAGAGGCAAGGGAAGCATCCAAATGCAGATGCAGTTCTCACGTTCACACACAGAGAGAAGGCAGGAAGACTGGGTAGGCAGAGCTTCAGATTGCAGCACATTTCTCGGAAAATTACCCACCGGGCCAATCTGGGAGTGACTGAGTGAAGGTTTCTTGTTTGAAGAACCTTACACAGGGCCGAAGTGTTTCATTTCTAGGTGTGGTTGTCGGGGCAGAGTGTTAACTTGCTTGGCTTTGACAACTTTCCTGGCAACTGGTGGAGCACACTTCAGGATATGTCATGAGGGCCATGGAGGTATAGCCACAGGGTCTATGTCTGATCCCTGGCTCCTTCCTCTCTGCATAGTTAGTTCTGCTCTGCTTTGCAGCTGCCATGAACTAAGCAGCTTTGCTCCTCCAGTCTGTCTTCCAGAAAAGTGGAAAGGCTGTGGAGTCACCTCCACCTCCTAAGCCACAAAAAACCAACAAATTTACCTCAATTTTGCAATTGAAAATCACATAGCTATACATTCATCATTTTACCCAATATATATTACTCCATATAATCAGTAAGCATTATGAAAAATGCCATGCAATGCCTTGGTGATGATTCATTATTCATTAATTCAATGGACATCATATCAGCCTTATAAAAGATAATGTCATTAGATTATTTTTCTTAAATTTAGAGGTAACTTATTAGAATAGTTTAGATTTATAGAAAAAGATGGGCAGATAGTTCAGAGTTCACAAATTACATTCCACAGATACACAGTTTCTGCTCTTAATATCATTCATTTGTGTGGTACATTTGTTAAAATTGGTGAAGGAGTACTGATACATTGTTACTAACTAAAGTCAGTGTTTTACATTAACTTTCACAATTATGTGTTACAGTTATATGGGTTTTGACAATCGTGCAAAAGCACACATCAAATATTAGAGTATCATACAGAACTTTCACTTCCTGCCTTAAAGATTTCCTGAGCTTCAACTGTTCCTCTCTCCTCCCCCCATCAGCCCTTGGTAAACACTGGTCCTTTAAATGTCTTAGTAGTTTTTCGGTTACCAGAATGCTATTTTATTAACATTATGCAGTACAACGTCTTTCCATACTTAACCCCTTCTCATATGTATATATGTCCCTCCTTACTTTTCTAAAAGCAAATGATAACTCATTTGTTTTTATGGACAGGTACCATTCTGTTGTTATAGTTGTACTACATTTGTTTAGCTATTGACCTCCACAAGGGCATTTTAGTTGTTTCAATTTTGTGTACATACAAAAAATATTGCTATAAACAGGTATTTTGTGGACCTGGTTTTACCTTATTTGGATAAATACATAGGAGAATTATTGCCTAATAATATTATGTTTTATATGAAGCTGCTGAACTGTTTGTAAAGTGTCTATAGTACTTTAGCTTCCCACTAGCAATTACTGAGATTTTGTTACTCTGGATCCTTGCCCATAGTAGGTATCATAAGTTTTTGGATTTTCACCATTATAATACATGTGGAGTGGCATTTTGTTTTTGCATTAATTTGTAATTCTATTATTGCATATAATAAGAGGTAGGTAGTGAGATTCATGATTACTTTGTATATTTTTATACACGTCCTTTATTAGACATACATGTAGAAAATACTTTCTCAGGTGTAATGACTTATCTTTGCTTTCTGGTTATGATTTACTGTCTGTATTTCCAGTCAGTGATGTTGTTTAATGGAAACAGTGTTACTACATTTAAAATAAAGAGGAAAGTACATTATTCATGACTTCATTTTCCTTTGCTTCCATGTCAAATGTAAATAATATTCCTTGAATTAATCTGAGTAGTCACTGGATGTCACTGTTGCTTCACTAAACATAATTTTTTTAACAGGGATAATGATTTAGAATATTTTCTAAATAAGCATTTTAGTAAAAGAAGCAAATATACATTTTAAGTACTTGTCAATAAAGTTTAGATCAAATTAGTATGGGACATCAATAATTATAGAAAGATTTAATTTACATGCTAGTATTTTATCATAGGATTATGGACATGCTTCACATAGCATCCACTGACAAAACTACAGAACTATAAAAAGTTACTAGAGCAATGAAATAGAGGGGAAATTTTTAGAATACATATGTTGCTTAATATTTAAATTTTAAAAATATTTTATTTTATTTACAGAATATATAAATCATGTATGCATGTTATATATATTTATATAATTTAAATACCAAAAATTTAAAAGCTTAACATAAAATTAGGAAAAGTTCATCCTATATACACTTTAAATTACAATCCTGAAACCTCCTGATCATCGTTAGGACAAGAGATTTCTAGACAACTAAAATTTACTTGATAATATAAAAATGGAAGTAAAAGGAGGATTCAAAAAACACCTCAAGATAACATAACCAAGACTCAGTACACCCTCATGCCTTTGTGCTTGCCTATGTACCATCCTTTTTTTCATGCAATAAGTAATTGCCAAGTTTATAGACTCGGTCTGTTAAGGTAGAGACTGAACTCTTCGTGGTCTGCAGTACTTAGCAGGGCCACTCACTGTTCATCTCCAAAAGATGATTTTTAGCAATAGTTTTCTAAAACACAAAATGACAAAGATCACATCATGCATC
Organism: Heterocephalus glaber; assembly: GCF_000247695.1. The sequence goes on along the minus strand of NW_004624899.1, from coordinate 2,383,570 downwards.
ATAGTAATATGAAATCATGTTTTTATGCACAATGAGTGATCAGAGACCTTGTGACCCATACTTTTGTACCTCCAAATATCTGTGCTAGCAAACATTTGCATCTTTACTAACTAATATTATCGCTTCAGGTTTGCTTACCTACATGTGACTGTGAAATCCAACTCATGGTTCAAGTCAAAGTTTATATGATAGAAGAATAGGGAAATTTGAAGTTTGCTTCAAAGAATATCTGAAGAGGAACAAAAAGGAAAATAAAAGTGATGTGAATCACAATATTTCAAATTTCTGAATACATATTCAAAACAATATGAGGTTTCAATTTTCATTTTGCAATAAAAGACATATAGATGACCCATCTCTATACTATTTGTGGGTTTTTTGTAAGAAGAGGTAGTGTTTAATACAGATTATATAGAGTGACTCTGCCATCATAGCATGTGGATTAGAACGGGCTGTATGTAACCACTTTAATTATCATAGCCAAAGGGTAAATACATTTGAATGATGAAAACAAGAGAAATAATGAGTTTTTTTGTCTTACAAGTATCTGTATTTAATTTATTGTTAGGAAGACTATTTCCATTGGTGTGAATTAATGTGACAGTTGACATAACAGTATATAAAGAAAAGTTGATTACATAGCAGAGAAATAAGAAAAACATAAATATAGGTAATAGAAAAAAGGCTAATGGGAACTGATGTCATTCACCTTGTAGAATAAGGAACAAATGTAAGACTTACTGATACTGGAATTAAGGAAAGCACATTGTAATATAATAGTATTTGTGGGTGAGTCTGCTAGCTTAATACTCTTTAATGAACTATTAAATACTACACTATTAACTTTATTAATTTGTTATACATTCATTTCTTTATATCCTGCATGACTTAACAATCAACTTTTATTTTTTACTTTTCTTGAATCCTTCTCTCTGAGTAGGGATTGGAACACCAATACAACTACATAAACAGTCACCTATTTATTTATCTCCCCTTCAATTATTTGCACTGTTTCTTTAAACTATAATTCCTCATTGGATGCATAGGAATAACCAAACAAATAATTACAACATTGATTAGTAGAACAACATTGATTAATTACAAAAATAAACCACTTTTCAATTTATCTTTTGACAGGGTAAATCGATTGCAGACACAGCAATGACCCATATATACTATTTCTTCAGTATCTTAATTGGTTTGGCTGTGTTTGCATTTGGTTTTTGTGCATCCTAATGAAATTTTTTAAAAAGTAGAATTATGCAAGTAAAAATAAAAATGTCATTGACATCAGAAATTTTTTAAAAACTCTGGCCAAACATAAAAACTGTCATTGATTTTAATTAATAAACACACTTTCATAGAAATAATACCCTATGTATTTACTAAGGGGTTTCTCTAATACCTTTTGTAACATCTCTAATGTTCCAACCTATGACTCTGAATCGCTTTATATTCATTGCTGTAGTTTAAGTCTTATAGTTGATCAGTGACTTAATGTTTTACATGAGCTCAGTTGAGAACTAACAAGTAGAGAGACTCAATACAGGAAATGAATTCTTGAGTGCTTACTAACTATGGAAAGTGCTGGAGGATCAGTCATCAGTTTAGATAACTAAGAAAAACAAAAGAACGGAAAACTACCTTACAGGAGTTCCGTCTGTGACATACCACAATTCCGGGCAATTTGGTCACTCATTCTAGAATCACACTACCTTAGTCACGAAATTGGAGCAAGATAACAACCAGCGGAAATGACAGATCCAGGAACGCATTTCCTTGGCCAGAGAGTGGACATCAGAAAGTTGCTGATTGACTGCTAGTTGTACTTCCTGTTAGAAAACAAGCACCTTAGGCTTAGCCTCTCCAGTAATTCACTGTTTGACTCTAAGTCTCAAGCAAATGAATCTCTTTAGAAAAAGCTAAACCATCCCCAGAGCCACAGCTGCAAAGAATCTGGGAACCGTACCTTCTTCGTTTCTTACCTAGCGCATTAAACAGGAGCTGGAATTCGTGCTGAGCAAGCCAAGGCTTGGCGACTGACCGGAGGACATCTGGGAGTTGTCAAGACCACGCATGTAGTTGCTGCCTGCAACCCAAACGCACGTGGTTCTTACAGCGTTATCACAAGAACATTTTCAAAGACAGGACACTTGAACGAAAAGCACAGGCTTCTTAGGAAATGAAGAGACTTTAAAATAAATAGCAAAGCTATAAAAACTGGCAAAAAAAAATTCTTCGCGTACGTATAGATGATTAATATGAAAATGTTAATTCATATAACCTTCTAGTTTTATAATTAGGCAGCACCGGAAACACCCTAAGTTCCCTAAATACTGCAATGAGTAGCAGTACGTACCTAAAAACGTGTGATTACTTAGCATTTAAAAACATACCGTGAGAACATAGAAAATAATTTCGAGTATTAGCTGTTTCACCATTGGCTGATTGTCAAAATCAGCGAGGCAGACGATGCTGGAAATCTGCTCCCTCCTCTGCTGCTGCCTCAGAGTCTTCTGAACTTTTGAGCCTTGACCATGTTCTCCACTCCTCTCTTGGATTCTAAGTAATTTCAGTTTGAATACCAAGGGGCAATAGAATTTCAGCTTGATAATTTGAATCTTATATTCCATTTAAAAGTGTATTTATTAAGGCATGTGTAATTTTTAACTTTTTAACTAACCTATCAAATTGATATTTGTTTTCTTTGTGTTTGAAAGTCATTATTCCATTTATTTCTAGAATTTTAGAAGTAAAAATTACCTAAATTTGTACCTTTATTTTCATAGGAGATTCAATCTACTACATTTAGTAGTAGTTGAATTAAGTATTATGCCTACATCTAATCTATGGCCATAATCAATCTCTCTCTCTCTTTCTCTCTCTCTCTCTCTCTCTCCCTCCTCTCTCTCCTTCCCTCCCTCTTCAAGGGCATATTTTCTTAACACAGCCCAAGTCCTGGGGATTAGGATGGAAAATTATGGTGGATCATTTTCAGAATTCTATCTACCCTATTTCTGGATAACAACAGAAAATGTAGTACTCACTAAGGGTTATAGTTTTAAAAAATTGAAGTCTTCTAGTTACTAGACTAGAAAACCTTAAAGTCCCTTCTGATCTTAAAATACTAAAAATGTATATTTAAACATGCTATTTTAAAAATTGGCTAGAACACAGGTTTACAAATTTAAAAGGGTACTGACATTTTACTAGTTTCAGAAAAGGACATGTTTTTACAATTATTTTATTATGAGTGAGTCAATTTTCTAGTCACAAGTGGTTAGGGAAGAATGAAACATAAAAGCAGAAATAAAGGTTAATACCACCTTAGTGTCAAATCATAATGCCTGGGAAGCCAGAAGCAAAAAATCTGCCATTCAGCAACAATTTCCACAGTAGAAATTCTGCTTCTAGATATAGAGATTAGAAGTAAAAGAGCCAAATTAAAGCCAGCTTATGTGTAAGCTCTTTCTTCCAAATATCATTAAGGAAAATTTGGGCTAAGGATACAAGAACCCATGGGTTAGGCTACCAAGTCCCATTAAATATGAGGATTCAGCTGACTGGCTTCAGGCTAAGACAATCCCAGAAGGCGAGAAGGGAGGGAGGGAATGTGGCTTCTTACCTTTTTATTTAGTATTTTAACCAATATCTTTGGTTCATACTCGGGTATTTTCAGTGCTATAATTATTTTACTTTTGTCCTATTTGTGAGATTTATGTAGAACATAGTGTAAAAAAGACTTATTGTATGTGGAGTTTAATTATTTTAAAGTTATGCCCAATTATAAGGGAGAGCACACACTTTTATTATTTCTTTCCTGGCTTATTTTACTCAGAAAAATGATCTCCAGTTCTATCTATGTTGCTGCAAATAATAGAGTTTTGTTCTATTTCTGGTGGAATGGTATTCCATTGTGTCTGTGTACCACGTTATTTTATGGAGTCAATGGTTGTTGGAGACAAAGGTTGTTTCCAAGTCATGGCTATTGTGAATAGTGCTGCAATAAACAGGGAAGTGTAGATGCCTCTTTCATACAGCAATATAATGAAGAAAGTTCATTTCTTTTGAATATATATCCAATAGTGAGATTGCTGGATCATATAGTAGCTCTATTTTTAATTTTTTGTTCCCCTTCCAGGCAACAGTAAACAAGGGTTTCCCTTTATCCACATCCTCAGCAAAATTTTTTTTTATCTTAAGGATAACCACTCCTACTAAAGTGAGATGATATCTCATGGTGGCTTTGAAGTGCATTTCTCTGATGATAATTAATGATAACAATTTTGCATATATTTGGAAAATTGTATGGCTTCTTTTGAGAAATGTCTCTTCAAATTATTTTTGTATTTTTAAATCATATCATGTGTTTTTCGCTCTTCAATTGAATCTTTATTTTAAATATTAATCCCTTGTCAGGGATATTGTTTGCAAAAATTTCTCAAATTCTCTAGCTGTCTCTTAACTCATGACTATTTCCTTTGGTGTAAAGATGCTTTTTAGTTTGATGTAGTCCTATTTGTCTATTATTGGTCTTGTTGCCTGTGCTTTTGGGGGCATATCCAAAATTCCTTGCTCCAATGAATATTGTGAATTGTTTTTCTTATATTTCCTTCTAGTAGTTTCTGAATTTCAAGTCTCACATTTCTCTTTGTTGTCTATGGCATTATATAGATCATACATACCACCATATATGATTAGAGGTAGGGGTCATATATTCTGCTGTATGTGGACTTCCAATTTCTCAGCACTGTTTGTTGAAGAGGTTGTTGGTTTCCAGTAAATATTCTTGGTGATTTTATTGAGAATTAGTTGGCTTAAAATATAAAGACTGTTTTCTAGGTTCTCTATTCTGTTCCATGGGATTATGTGTGAGTTTTTATGTCAAAACAATGCTCTTTTTATTACTTAACTTTGTATTTCATTTTTGTATCAGGTATTGTGATAGATTCAGCTTTATTGTTTTCACTTATGATGGCTTTGACTATTTGAAGTCTTTTTTGTTTCTGTGTAAATTTTGGGAGTGCTTTTTCTATTTCTAAAATGAATAACATTGGTATTTTTATAGCTATCTCACTGAAGCTTTAGATTGCTTTGAGTAGTGCGAACATTTTAAGAATGTTAACTCTCCCCATCCATGCTCATGGGATGACTTCATTTTATTCTCTTCAATACTTCTCTCGTTGTAGGCATCTTTCACTTCCTTAGTTAAATTTATTTCTAGATACCCACTGTAGCAGCTGAGATTGGGTTTTAAAATATTTTTTCTACTAGTTTCTTATTGTTGTATAGAAGCACTACTGACTGTACTAATATAATTTACATTACAGCTTACTGAATTTAGTTTTAGTATTATTATTTTCATGATTAATATCATCTTGCAGAGTTACATTCCATTATGTATTATTTCTGGATCAAAGTTGATGCTCAGTTAATGCTAACATAATATTTACATTTATCATTGCTGTTGTTGTTCTATAAAGAGTCATCTCGTTGATCCTGACTGTATAGTTTTTGAGTACACAATTTATGATAGTAATGTAAACAAAGTTCTTATGCATATGAATTATCATTTGGAAAAATATTCTTTTGATATTGAGACAAAATGGATAGAATGTTTTATATGTTAATAGAAATCATAATAATTTTTCAGTAATACAGCTAGCATTTTTTGAATCTTTATTCAGTGTAAATAACATAGTAATGTCTGCTTATAAAAATATAATAATAATATAATAATAGTAATAGTATTTATATGTACATATACAGTAACATTCATGATGACCTCTGAAATTTAATTAGAATACAATTGGGAACACAAATAAATTATGAAATATTCTCTGAGTCCTACAACTTAAAAAGCACAGCTAGGAAGTAAATGTATGTCTGTCTTACCCTAGAGTCTATAACATTTTTTAAATTATGTATTTTTTATTAGTACATGTTTGCAGTACATAATGCTTTAGTAACTCTTCATTTTTATGGAGAACCTAAAATTATAATGACATCAGACAGAAACAGTAATATTATTTGCTTCCAAAGTATCCATTTAAAAAGAAGTCTTCTCAGCATTAATTTCCCCCTTCGGAAACTGTAATTTCCTTTTCAGATGTTATTTCATTTCATTTTGGTTGATTTTAGTTAAATTGTCAATCAAGATGTCCTATCTTCCTCCATAAATCTTGTGAGAACCTTGTAAGATAATGGAAAATTTCTCACAGGAAAGATTTTTTGTGTAATTAAGACTGAACTATGGCCTTTCAGCTTGCATGGAACTGTTTTGCAATAGAGATTGGATTTGCAAGCCCAGAACTGGTTGGACATTCTGATAATCAGAAAGAAAGTCTTGACAGACTTCAAAGAGTTCATGAAGAATAATAGTAGTTGTAAAAAATACTGTGAGCATAAATCATGTTATATAAAAGCTTATAGAAAAATGAAGTTTTTATGACAGTTATTTTTGTTAAAATAATATTGCTTTAAAAGGTTCAGGGTAGGGGGTGTAGCTTAGTGGTAGAGCTTACCTAACTCACTCTCCTAACAGGTATGAAGTCTTGGATTTGATGCCCTGCAATGCAAAAGAAAACAAAATTAAAAACTTATAATCTGTTCTGAGTGAAAGAAAAATGTCATGAGTTTTTAAGTGAAAAAAGTATGAAACTAAGACTTTAACATAAGTTCTAATCAGAAAATAAAACAACTCATATTGAAACAATAGCACATAATACACTGAATCAGTGTCATGTTTAGTTGAATCAGTGCCATATTGGTTCCTATAGGTTTCCACCTTTTAAAGGTAGTTTACAGCACCAAATCTGTATAATAATCCTTGAAAAGCAATCTACTGGAAGCATTTAGAAAAATGAGAAAATTCCTCTAAGTAGTCATAAAGAATTCTATGTCATATCAGGCTGATATTAATGAGCAGTGAAAAGGTCTTTAATGAAACTGTGTGATGTGTGAGCTGGGTAATTGCTGTGGTCAAACTCCTTAAATTACCACAAGTCTTCGAAAGGAAGATCCAAATTTCCTTGATGAAAGGAGGCATGCTTCAGCAGGTCTGCAAGGAGCATCCACCTCTGTGACACTCCATGACTTTCATGGATTAACCTCTTATCATGTGTAACATTTTAGTTTAAAGTGGGAATTTTATTTGGTAGCAAACAATGTTGAATTCTGGAGAGGATTGTTTACCTTCCACAACACAAATGTCTGCAAAAATTCTATCTGCAATATATCAATAGAGAAAGGCATTTTTTCTTTCATGTACAGCAACCAGATTTCTCCTCTACACCATACTTTACTGGTCTTTAATAGCCTGCAGAATGCTCTGAAGTGACTGCTAATCATGCTCCTCTTGGTATCCAAGTCAGTGATGGACATGCCCTATGCCTACTGGAAAAGACCTAATAGGCATGTAGAAATACCCTGAAAACAGCTCTCAAGGGGAAAGAGAAAATCCATATATATTGAATAAAGAGTACACAGAAATTATTCAAAACACAGATCCTTGAATTTATTAAATTCTTAGCATCTCCAGTTGCTCTGACATATAACAAAGTACTTGAACTTATGGATGAACATTACATCTCTCTTTGTCAAGAGGTCTTTGAAGAATCCTCCACTTCATAGATATAATGTCAGTGTTAAGCCTTTTCACACAGTAAATGTTCTGAAAAGAAAAACCAGAGACTCTCATAACTCTTCTGAGAGGATAAATATAGCTTGTGCCCATCACTATGAAAGAGAAGAGATTAAGTTCCTCCCTGCAAGTCACAGGTGTGAGCCGAGAGGTCTAAGTTAGAGGGCAGTGCTAGAGATTTATGTTTTATTTAGTGAGTTAATTCCCATCAAACAGTCCCTGCAAGTTACTTGATTCAGCTTTTAATTCTTTAGTAGTATTGACACCTCCAGGGCTGCAAAAGAGGTTAAATAAAACAACTGTTCTCTACACAGCTAGGTAGACAACCAATTTATCTTTTTAATGCTAACTTGTCTAAAAGAAACTTTCACACGTTTCCATTCTCTAGCAAGCAAACTATCACAAAAATAATAAAGACTAGACATATTAAGTGAATTAATATACAGAAATCAGATCTAAAGTTTCTGAATATTATCAGGGACAACAATGAGAAGCTGTAGGGCTTCAACTTTATTTTATTTGCACACAAAAACCATAAGACTTAATCTAAGAATAATTCATCAGTAAAATCTCTGTAGCTTCCTAATGAAACTTAGAGTCCATAAATTATCTCCTGGGTTTGAATTGAGCAATCACCAATGCAGTGTTGTGTCAGTAAATCTAATGACTGTTGGAGGATTAATAAGTAAGGCGATGAGATATTTATAGGAATAAGAGTCGAGTAGCCCTTCTGTTACCAATGAATTATTATTTGCGTATTTCTTTTTTGTTAGATAGCCCTAATTTAGTGCCTCTATTTTTATTTTCCAAACTCACCAAAGTGGAATTTAAAAAACTAAATTTTTATGTGTGTTTGGTAACTATTCTTCAGTTGTAATGGAAATGTTTCTGGTTTTCAAAATTTTAGAAGACGTTTTTACAATAGCAAAACCAAATTTTATTTTGTGAATAAATTATGTAGAAAAATTGAAAAATTATTTAGTTGCTACATGAATCTTTACTTCTGAGATCATGTGAAGAGAGTACTTTTGAGATTTAGAAAGTTAGCATGCCATTCAGTCCAAAGGCTGCTTTTCCTCATAAACAATACTTTCTTAGTGGCTGGCACTTCCTGTCCCAGGGTGAGCACTTGATAAACGTTACCTGTTGTTGTTGTTGTTGCTGGTTTTTTTGTTTTTCTTATTGTCATCCTCACTCCCCACAAGTATTAAAAGATAGAAAGTTTTTTATCACTTCAAAGATACTTTTCTATAGCAATGTGCCACCTCCAACCTTTAGAACTTCCTAACAATCTTGGAGACACCAGTCAGAGAATATGACATTCATCTTATGTTTTTATATAATTTGTTATTTCCTTGAACTGCTGTGCAAATTCAAGAAAGAATGTGAGTAAATTGCTCTCTGCAGAAAATCTCTGAAACGACTAAAATCACCCTAATTTGAAATAAAGCCACATAACTCTGAAGTTTATGCAACAGAAGACAAAAATATGTATTTTTGAGGGAACAAGTCTTTTTCTTTAAACTGAAATTTTGGAAGTTCAGTTGAAAACATACAACATGGAGCAATGTATTTCTATGGTGAGAGCCTCTGAGAGTGCCATATTTTACTAAATTTACTGAGGCAAACCTTAAAACTCTATATTGTAACCTTTGTAGTAAAGATTTATCATGTGTGGTGGGAATATAACAGCTAATTTAATCAGAAACAAAGAAGTTAATCAACTACAGTTTTTCTACTTTCTGTTTTTAGTTTAGATACCTATTGATTATTGCTTAATCAATAATCAATATTCCATTACTATCTTTTAATGAAGAATGTTCTTTGCTGTTCACAGTGTTTGAGGAGGTCTCCATTCTTCTATGCTCAAGTTCATACTCACTAACTCTAAGGACTAGAATTTGATGTGTACTGTCCTTTCTTTCTGGGTCCCACTATTGCTCTTCACTGGATTAATAAATGAAGCAAAATGTATAGAGTGATTTAGAAAGGAAAGCCACTTGCAGCAACAACTCTCTTGACAAAGTAAATAGCTGTTAACCAAGCATAACAAAGATAACTAGATAGTCCAAGTGATGAGAACAGCAAAAAAATAAAGGCAATAAAGTGGGAAATTAAAAGTTAGACTTAGTATCTAAGATGGACAAAAATGGACTTTCTAAAATCAAAGAGTAAAATCAATTAAGTCCATCAATTTGTTAACAATAAACACATTTTATGTATCTTTGGCAATGGATTTCAGACTATCCGAAACTGAAAGATGTACCTATCATTTTTTTAATCTGTTTTGGAACAAACATGCAAAGAAGAGGGTTTTAGAGCACAAAGAAAGTCATGTATTTTCCTCTTTTTCAGGGAAAATAGTCACGAAATCATGAACCATGAGAAGAGTAGGGGACACCCACCTCTCTGCTGCGCGCACTGGGGCCCCGCAACCATGGTGCCAGGGGCCCGGGAAAGAAAATGTGGGGGGAGCAGAGCTGCACTGATCCGGGGCCCAGTGAGCTGGGAGTAGCCACTGCCTGTCCTCCCATGAGACTTCTGCCCGACAGCTGTGACCTGTGAGAGTCCTGACACTCACGTCCATAGTGCTTCCGAGTACAGAATGATAGTGACTGCACTAAACCATCAGGAGCTGAAGAATGCAGTAGAGTGCAGAACAGTAATTACCCGGGTTCTCTGACTCATTACTTTCAGTGTCTCATCTTCCCTCTTTTGGAGAGAGAGCTCCATTACTCTTCCTGTTGTAAGGGATGTCAGGCACTTAGGTCTTTGCGAAAAGACACATGTGCTTGGGACATACACAGTCTGTTTCCCTTCAAGGCGAAGCCTTTTGGTGGGTATCGGGAGAAGTTCTTGTGGGCTCTCGCTAGCGTAGGCCTCAAAAAGCATAAAGGTGCAAGGGTCACAGCGGTAGTACTCTTCACTCTGGTGTCCTTCACACAGAACATCGGTAGAACTTTCACATGCTACAGGCAAACACTGATTTTGATCACTGAGCCCCGGTCTCTGAGGCTGGCTCCCTTCCCTGCGTGCCACTGCTGGAACGGCAGCCTTTCTCACTTTGCAGCGCTGCTCTGCATTACTCCATATTAACCGCCATTTGTCCATGTGATGGTTATTGTTTACGAGTACTGGCCATTTCACCACTCCCTGGTTCCAGCCTTGACTAATTCTTTTGTGTCCTCCAGCATTCACCTAATAGAGACATGAATTTTTCAACATCTTACCGCATATTGCTGATTTACGTGACAACAAATTCATTAATACCAATTCCCTGATCACCAAAAAATTTATGCATAAAGAATAAGTAAAATAATCATTCGTGATTAGATCTCAACATTTTAAAAGAGAATGGAATTACTGAATTTTATTAGTGGTATTGCAAACAATGAAAATATATGAAAATATACCTCTACATAGCCTGAGAATAGATGAAATTTTAAGAAGTGGGTTTTAAGAAGATTATATAGTATGATTTCATTTTATGATTCCAGTTTTACTTATTAAAACAGGCTCATCTGCCACTAATAATATTCCATAACTATGAATATTATTCTCTCAAAATGTTTCTTTTAAGTAATAGTGAAAAATATGAAATATAGAGGGTGATATAGTATGTAATAGCAGCAGAAGATAGGGTACTCAGTGAGGGGTGTGTTATATACTTGCTCAAGAACAAATCTGACAAGAGGAAAACCTCTGACTAAAAGTACAAAACAATACTGAAATTAAAAATATCTAAAGAAATGAGGAAAGTCTCAATATTGTTAAAGATATCAATTCTTTCCAAATTGATCTATTGATTAAATGCAACCCAATGAAAATTCATACAGGCATTTTATAGACATGGACAGGCTAACTATAAAATGTTGAGGGAATGCTAAGGACCTAAAATAGCCAAAAGGACTTTGGAAATGAACAAAGTTGGAGAACTTACAGCATCACATGTAAGACTTAATAAAAGCTACAGTAATCCTAACCTCTAGATGTTGGCAAAAACAGCCCAATGGAGCAGAGCAGATATAAAGCCCTGTAAATTAGTCATTGGTATGGCACGAAGTCAGCAAACAATCAACTACAAAAAGAATATTCCTTTCCACACTGATGGTAAGATATAAGAACTACCTCTCCTAGCTGTGGGTATATTACATATCATCACTGTACAACCAAGTACTCAAAAATTTAGCAGCTTAAAAACAACAACATCTGAGGCACTGACTGCGGGCTGGGCATCCCAGGGGATGTCTTGGGCTGTGTGGCCTGGACTGGCTCACAAAGTTGTCAGCCTGGGCTGCGATCCTGTTATGGTTCAACCAAGGCAGGAGAACCTAGTTTGGACCTAAACACTGTGAGGCCCCTGCACTGGAGGGTTTGGCTCTTTTCCTTGTCAGATTTCCAACAGCGGTGTCTACACAATACAACCTGCTCACCCCATAGTGAATGTGAGGAAGAGGTAGTTACCGAATACAGGGAGAAGAGAAACCACAAAATAGACCCAAATAAATGCCTTAACAGTTTCTCTTTATTTTTTAATATAACTATCAGAATATAAAAACAATGTTTGTGGCTTACTTCAGGTCATATTTCTGTTGAGTAGCATGAATTAGAGATTGTGATTTAAAAATTCATTGTTTTTATATTTTATTTATTAGTAGTATTATCATTACTAGTTTGAGATACATAATTCCATTCATCTTGGGGAGTCGGTACATATAGATATCACATCTTGATCATTTTTTCTCCCCTTCTCTCCCAAGCTCCTGCTCCATCCTTCCCCAGAGCTCCTTCCCATCGCTACATAATATCACCATGGAAATGACATCACTTCTTCTGTATGCTATTGGTCAAAGAACAAAGCCCTACAATATGGGAGAGTACTGAAAAGTGTGAATACTAGGAGGTATTCACCAGCTAAAATATTGGCCAGCACACAGAAGGTAAGGAAATTAAATGTATAAAGTGCTCAGAACAGTTCTGATACAGCAGTCTATTCCTATTATAACTATCACTTATTTTGTTATTTGATGATGATAAGAATGCTTTTGAGATAGTATTATCATGTATAGCTATATCTGTAATCAGGGTCTTTTTTCTTCTTGTATCCATTGAGGCATGATTAGTAGTTAGTTCTGTAAAACTGAAGGTTTTAAAGGAAAGAAATCACTTTAGTGTTTATTCTAATGTTCTTAGGGTGCGATAGTTGAATGAATACAGACAGTCATTTTGCTGTCTGTGTCAATTCAAAGAACTGACCTCATAATTGCAGGATGACCCTGATTGCATTATATCTGGGGTTGGAAATTTACCCTTCTAGATTTTGATAAATAATACCACGTGTCAGCTTCAGTTCCAGTGTCAGCAAGCAGATCCAATGTGCCAGGTGCAAGCTGAGATGATTCAAGGCACAATTTGGATGCCAACATTAATGCTTTGCTTCCTGTTGGCCAGCTCATCTTTCTGACACTGAGTTGTTACTGGCTCAGTCCTTTGGTGATATGAAGTTAAAATAAATGAATTCACTGCAACTGAACCTTACAGGGCACATATCTTTGCACAAAAAGTTGTTAATTTTATTGCAGTTTAATATCTTCCCTTTCAAAGTCAGAATCATAACCTCTTGGAATTTTCATAGGTTCAGTGAGTGGATTTATAACATCTCTGATTTTAATAGGTGTATTTATAAAGTAAGGAACCGTAAAACTTTAGGTTAGAAGAAGACAACATGTCCAAAGTGAAGTGAAGTGTGTTTGCCAAACTCGTAGTTCTACAGGATATTAATGGCTGCTATGTGATGGGTAGGGGACAGGGGAAGGGGACGTTACCAGAATCTCTGCAGCGAGTCCTGGTCTCCTGCGAGCCACGGCAGCACACGGCGAATTACAGGAAAGGTAGAAAAATGAGACCGAGAAGAAGCTGAGCTCAGGGTCTGATCAGTGCTGCTCTGGGCAGCAAAGACAAAGCCCCCAGCTTACCACACCTTTTATTCTGTACATCGGGAGAAACAAATGTAACAAATGACTTGCAGAGAGTTCAGTAGTTCACATTGGGATAAACAAGGTGTAACGGAAGGCTTGCAGAGAGTTCAGTACATCTCCGGCAGACAAGATGTTAATCAGTCCAAGAACAATGAGGAACTGAGCAGATGTTTGTTCTCCCAGGATGTGTCTTGTCCTGGAGAATCACAGCATCACTGGATCACTGAAGTCTCAGTTGTGACCGGAGGCCAAACGGGAGTTATTCTGTAGCTGGGCTGTAGGCAAGAGAACTAGGCTAACCAAATGATTTATCCCTAGAATTATGTAGCATTGCTCCCAACAGTGATGTCTTTGGCATTTGTAGTTTCTTGACCATTCATGACCCATTTTCCTTTCAGAATGAGCTATCATGTTGGTTTTGATGAATTACTTTTCTTTCAGGGTGTATTATCCTGAGCTCATTAGAAAACAGATTGAGGCAAACTCTCATGCTAATGTTTCACTGGTGAATGTCATTCAAATGAAAACATAAGGAGACAGAGACATCTTCCAGTGTTAAATCATCCACACTTCAGAGTTGTGATGACCAATCAGCCCTCCTCATCTGGGGGAAGATAATAGCTTTTGTTCTGTTTCTCCACCACCCCACAATGATCGGTTATAGAGACACAGCATTTGAGTAATAATCTTGGTTTAAGATTGGGCATCCCTAGGTTAACCTTGTAAAAAAAGGTCTAAAATCATTCATCCTAGTAAATCTAATAGACAGTTCATATTTAGTGTTTAAAGTTAGCTCAAATCTGGTAAATTTAACTTTATGCTAGTATCTGATTTATAATTCTAATACGTCCATTCAAACTTATCCATTGCCACTTTATGTGAAGCTGTTCTAATTCTTTTCTCATATCCTCTAGTTATATTGAATTTAATCTCCTCGCAATGAATGTATTTTCAAGCCATAACACTTAAAAAGAGTTGGGGAGTACATTAATGCAACGTTACTCGAAACAAAGGAAAGATGTTGAAATATTGCAAACATTCTTAAAGAGAGTACAATGACATAAATAAGGTAGGCAGTAAGTAATCTTGAAATTCATTCATAAAAGGTCTAATTCTTTGATATTATTTTCTCTCTTTATTACTTTAATTTTTAGTGATTTGTTCAAGGAAACGAAGCAGACTAACCAAATTCTTTTGTTACATAATTTAAAATACATTTTCTTTAATCAAACCTAGAAACTCATAATAAACAGAAGACTCTTGTTGAAGTTTTCAAAGGCAACTAACATAGACAATGTGTATTACAAAATGGATTACATTTTTTCCTCTCATTTTTAATGACTAAAGTATCTTTTTAAAATTTACACATTTTCTTACATTCCTTAAGGTATTCCGATGGCTGAATCCTTTTCAGAGCAACCATTTTAACTACAAACACCTTTCTACTTCTGTTAGCTCTTCATGGACGCTTACTTCAAGCCACATAAAGATATATTCTGGATTCCTAATTGATATTTAAAACTATTTATTGCCCATCCATAGCAAATGAGGTACTTACTTGTGGAGTTGACCCAACAGAAAGAGAAAACATATAAGTAAGATAGATTTTCACAAAGGAATGCTTAAAATTACATTTGATAATAAAAAAAATTCCATCTTAAAATAATAGAAGCCTGCTAGGATTGAAAGTATATTTACTTCTTGAACAACTCTGCAAATTAATACTACAAGGCCAGGTGGTTTGAACCGCTGCTGGCACAAAATTCAAGAAACCTGTGACACAAAAGCAAGCTTTTTCCTTTGCATATCCTAAACTGAAGTGGACGGATTGGACTTCTGATTTTTTCTTGGGACTAGTTGTTGTCAAATAACACTTGTGCACAGGCGAGATCCATCCGCACTTCACAGTGAGCAGAATCCCAAGTGCCGGGGAACACAGGCCGCTTATTCTTGTCTAAGGTGATAAAATGTTTGGTGAAGAATTTACTTCTCTTTTGCTCCTCTCCTCTCTTCTTTCTCTTCCTCTTCCTTTTTGTTGTTATTATTATTGTTAGGTATAAATAGACATAATGGGGCATTATCTTTATTGGCTATTACTGTATTCTGACCAAAAAACTATATTATTCATAATTTAACAATTGTCGTCACCTTCATTTATCTTATAATAAATTATAGTGAATCCAAAAAAGAATAAAGTAACTCAAATTTACAGTAAAATATTACAGTGAGTGGATGATCAGCTGTTAAAGAAGACTTGAGTCCACCATATGTATGGTAAAGAGTAGCAGTTCGCTCTCCTCTGGGATCTGTAATAACCTATTGTGGTTTTTTTCCTTTCAAACCTTTTTAAATGTTTACCTGAAGCCACCGATACAGACTCTTTGATGTGTGACAAGACTCCCTGAACGGGGACAGAGGACTCTCCTGATGGACTTTAATCCTGTCTGGCCGTCATATAATTCTAAATGATTTTCGTAAAATTTTACTCCTAGGTTAAAAATAAAAGAAAACCCTCAAAATTAAAACTAATTGATAGAATCATCAAGATGTTTCAAATAGAATTGCACATTAATAATAGGTAAGCACAAAGTCAAATGTTTTGGATGACCAAATTTCAATATGCAAGATAATGGTTTTGAAAGGAAAAATAAAATGTACAAGGGGATTGGATATTATTTATCCATACATTGTTTTTTTTACTAAATGCAATGTTCTCTCATTAAAAGGCTTTTAAAAATTTAGTATGAGTTTTTTGTAGTGTAAATAAATTTAGCATAAGCAAAATGAATTATTCAGCTAATATTAAGTAAACACTGATATTCTCTCCACCACCAATCTCTGTAAGATCT
Organism: Heterocephalus glaber; assembly: GCF_000247695.1. The sequence continues at coordinate 2,367,101 of NW_004624899.1, read as the reverse complement.
TACTTCAGCCATGTCATTTTCTTACAGGAAAAATTCATATTATTTTTATAGTACTAGACTGAGCATTCACTGAAATCAAAGCCATTTAAAGTCAGTGATTATGAATATAGACTATTTTAGGTGAAATCATTTTTATAATTAGTTGCATAAAGACAACCTTTTATTTTGCATTTATAAAAATGCAAAATTTCTGTGATGAACTGTATTCATCATCTATATTAATGTAAAGCTGAGAGCCTATTATTGCAAATAACCCAGAATATTCAGAACATCTTTTCTTGATTTGGAAAAAGACCATAATTGAATTTCTCTTGAAATGTAATTGTGATACAGGGCAATTTTCTATATGCATAAGAAATCGACTCAGAATCCAATCACTTCTACTTAGCCATATGGTCAGGAGTAGCTTGCAGCTGACTATGGATTTCACATTACAATCAGTGAGGACATATTTTCAAAACCCTCAAGAGGAAATTTTATTCATCATACACCACATTTAAAATTGGTGATATATTCAAATGCATATTTAAGAAAACACCAAGCTTCTATCACACTTCCAAGCCCGTATTTAAGAGGAAGCTTTCATCACATCAATATTACATGTAGTCTCTTTCAACATGCGTAATCTACTAGAAAAATAAGATGGTACCGTAAAAGGAATGACTGAGGAGGTGTTAAAACAAGTACATTTTAATGTGATTTTAATATTATAATTTATGGAGGCTAAATTAGAAACTCATTAAATACATTTGTATTTTTCTTTGCAAACCTTTTTGCATTATGCGTTGTTTCTTATCTTCCTAAATGTAGCACTTTTCCCAACTATGTTTGAAGTGTTTTATTGAGTTAAAAATTTCAGAGTTTGGACAAAAAAATGCAACTATTTTCCTTTTGAAAGAACAGTTTTTAAATAAATGTGGTATGGTATTCATTTTCCACATACTTTTCTACATCAATTATGATTTAATGAAATGCTAAAACTGGATTTTGGTTAGAATGGTTGGAGGTAGGAAGATTTGATGTACATTGGCAGTAAAGATTTTCTAGAAAAAACATGGACAACAGTAATTTCTAAACTATTTTATCAATTGGTTTTGTATTTGATGTTACTCAAAATCTTGTAATTTCTAAAATCATAGGCAATATTCATGGAAATCTACTAAAATAAATAAATGAATAATTTATTAATGATTAAAATATATGGAGTAGTTAAGTTGGAAATAATATTGATTTAAAGAAAACTTCCAGGTTATTGGTACCAGATACCATTGGTTTTATTATTCTGGAATTATAGTGCATGCTAGATCATATAAAAAATGACTATTTTGTGACACTTAGAACAAGACTTAAAACAACTTAACATTAGCCAGGCATGGTGGCACTCCTGTAATCTCAGCACTCAGGAAGCAGAGGCAAGAGGATCACTGAATTTGAGCCCAGCCTGGTCTACATAATGAGTTAAAGACCAACCTGAACTACAAAGCAAGACCCTGTCAAAAAAAAAAAAAGAAAGAAAAGAAAAAGAAAAAGAAAACACTGAAAGGGAGGTAAGATCAGTTAAATTAAATAAGAATAAATTTGATATAAAATTCTAAGTGTTAATATATTTATCTTAAAACTAAGCTCCATTTTCTAGTTCTGTTTGCTAAAAAGTTCCAAGAAATGATGGGAAAACCAGTAATAAGGAACCCCCTTAGCGTCAAAATTGTACTTACTGTCATTTGTCACTGAAGAGTGCTGAGCTCCTGGAGAAACAGATGGTTCCAGGCCTGCAACAGGAAAATGTCTCCCAGATCTCACTTCAGGAGATTCCCTGTGAGAGTCCAGTGGTGATTATCAGAGAATGGTGAAAACTGAAGGGAAAGGAGGGCAGGGAAATATTGATCAAAATATATAAAATAACAAGGAAAATAAATTCAAAAGATGTCATCCAGCAAGGTGACTATAGTTGATGATATGGGATGTTCATGAAAAATTCAGAGAGATTGATAACTGTGCCCTTTTAATTAGATAGATTTAAACACACACATATATATGGCTTCAAAATATCATGTTCACATGCCAAATACATACAATGTTACATGTCCATTTACAAAAATGGAAAGAGACTTTATGCTAAATTTGGGACAATTTCTTAAGAGTAATAGCTGCAATGGATTGACACACATTGAATACATTTCAATGCATTAATTTATAGTATTAATAAAAATCATTCTCAGTGGTCACAAATAAAACCTCAGGAAACCATTTTATTATTTTTAAATAATTGGCTGTTACACTGCTTTTCCTATAAAAGTGGTGGTTGAGGGTAAAGAAATTGACTAGGGAAAGTTTTTTTTAATAGTTTTATTAAGCCATCTCTTTAGAGCTTTTCCTAGTATACTAAAGTTAATATTAGCTTCATCTTAAAGCTAATAAAAGAAGGAATTAGTGGAAATTGGACAATTTTGAAATCCTAGTAAAGAAAAAGGAATCTAGGTAATAACCCTTAGTGAATGCTAATAAAAAAGAAGCAACAATTCATTTTATGTCTTCATAACACCAGCCTAAAAAATATTCTTGCCAAAATATCTACTCTGATTCAAGATTTAGCTATGAGTTTATGAGCTTCAAGAGAATTATAAAAACTTGCTAAACAAACAGCACAAGATTTTGACCACCAAAATCCAGAATGTGGGAAACTACAAAAATGACAACAAAAAAAGACCTGATTTATTCAATAAATGAATTGTGTGGGGAATAAAAGAGGGAACTTGCAGTTTAAGAATCCTGAGAATCATATTAACTGTCTCAGTTTATCTCAGGCAGTTAAAAAGGAATACTTGAGGCTGAGAAATTTTTAGATAAAATAACTATTTCCCACAGTTCTGGAAGATGAGAACTTACAGTGTGGCATTGAGACAGCTGGTGTGGGCATGTTGACTGCAATGCCCATGGCAGAAGGGAGAAGAGCCTGAGAATATCTACAAGAAAGGGCTTCCTTTAGAATAAAAGCACTTCCATGGCAAGGAAGCCACTCATCCATTTATGTGTGCAAAGCTCCCTGGCCCACCCACAGTCTTCAAGATCTACTTCCAGTACCATCACAGAGCCAGTCAAATGTCAGCAGGACTTTTGGAGAAAGCATTGGAGCCATGGTGTTAACTGACTCCACTGGGGAGATTTTATTGGGTCATGATTAGAACACAGTCTAAAATAAAAAACAATGTGATTATACAGCATTGCTGTCATTCTTGGATGTGATATTATCTTACAAAAACATATTTACAGACAAAAGGACTTATGTTTTGAATTAGTCTAAAAATGAGCAAGAGTGTATTAAGACTCTCCAGAGGGAAAAAAACAAAACATGCCTATATGGACATGCACAGAGAGAGGGAGAGGGAGGGGGAAGGAGAAGGAGAGAGACTTATGAGGAATTTGACTGAAGTCTTCCATCTCCTAGCTGGAGGTCCAAGAAGTCAGTGATAATTCAGCACAAAACTAAAGCCGGAGAACCAGGAGAGTCAGTGATGTAGATCTCAGTCCAAGAGCAGTAAAGGATGCAATGGAATGTCCCAGTTAGGGTAGTAAGGCATGAACTCCTCCTCTATCATTTTTTCTGTTTATCTCTCAGTGGTTTGGATGATGCCCACCCACATTAGGAACTGTGAGTCTCTCTACTGAGTCCACCAGTTCAAATGCTAATCTCATCCTGAAACCCACCGACAGGCTGAGAAATAAGGTTTAACATGAGCACCTCCACCCTGTAGCCCACTCAAATTGCTTAGAAAGCTAACCATCACTAAGGGCAAAAGAGGTGGAGATATGAAAAAATGTGAATTAATGCCTGTTGAAATTAGCACACGTTTGATAAAAGTTTATTTTGCTATTTTCTCTACTTGTTATGTATTTGAAATTTTCCATAAATGAGTTTTAGAATGTGACTAAAATAATCACAACATAACATTTCCATATCAATTAATAAGCTGACCATAAATATTATTTTCAAAAGTTCTGTTTTCCACATGAAGTTAAATACTATTTATATCAAATCTATGTCTTGAACATGAAGTAAAAACAACTGTGATCAAAGCCAACTAACTAGGGTTTAGCAAAAAATTTCTGTGACGAACAAGTTAGTAAGTATTTTAGTTCTTGCTGGCTATACAGTTTCTATTTTAACAACTTCGCTGTTGCAATGAGTGGCTGTCTACAACAATATGTAAATGAGTGAATTGTCTCTTTTACAATAAAATTTTCTTTACATAAGTGGGAAGGGGCAGATTTGCTTCTCCAATTCATTAACTTACCCTCTTTACCATCCCTAACCTAATGCAATCCAGTCCCTCCTAAATTCCAGCAATAAATATTTGTCTTCATCATGCAATGATGAAATATCTTTTGACACACATTAAGTTGATTTATTTTGCACTGTCTTTACATTTGGCTTCTGTTTGGGTAACTACTGCCTTACATATGTTACAAAGTAGAAATAGAGCACATTGCTAAAACTTTTCTATGGGAAATATGAAAAAAAAAGTCAATCTTTTTTATGACTGACAAAACACTTAATGAAAAACTTCCTAACAAAATACTAACTAAATTCCTAAATTTATTAACCTCTCAAAAACAAATCATAAGCCAGGACTCGTGTCCCCAAATATCTGTTTTATTATAGGCAAAGGCGGAAGGCTCAGAATATCATAGAAGGTAGAGTAGAGGTGGAGGGATTCTCTCCTCAGATGAAGACACAGATGGTGAAAAGAAATCATAATTCTGAAATGTGCTTGCTTCTGGGCCTCTCTGGAGGGAATTCTGGAGGGAAGGGTAAGTGCGTATTCTTTGGTTTCGGTGAGTAGGGTGGTACGGTATTTCTGTGGGTGTACTAGAAACTGCCAGAAAGATAAGAGAGGCATGCAAACATTGGCAATAGCAGCTCAGTTCCCTGTGTGAGATCCAAATGGAAGGCCCATCTGTCTTCCAGCCGGGCTCTGGAAGAGCTCCAATGAGTGGCTGGACGGCTGCACTCGCTTCAGTCACCGGTGGGCTCAGTGGCCTGGCGTGGGCTGCACGTATTCTGCGGAGGATACTCGCTCTTTCTGATTGCTGAGAAGCAGTGATGGCTGAGAAGATGGGAAGGGTCTTCTAGAGGGCTGGCATGCAGAGTCGCTAAGCATGACCAGGGGTTCAGGGAGCCCTACAGTCAGAATAGGAGGCTTCAGTGTTGAGTTTCCTACCCAGAGCCGCATGGTCAACAGCACAGAGCCAGTTACACCTCAGTGGACATGAGCCAGGAATCCACGAGGGAAACCATGCTAGAGGCCTTCAGAGTGCCTGGGAGAACATTTTTAAACAGTGGATTTAGAGAGGAGCAGAAAGGGGAGAATGGAAAAAAGGAAACTGGGAGATAGGCGACATTAATTACTTAAATGTCACATTAAAGTCCTCTTTTGCCTTTTGCTCTTCAGCTCCATCCCTTATAAAATATACAAAAAGTGACATATTGTATGGCTTCAATGAGTGTCCCTTTTACTATATTCATTCTCATGTTTTTTCCAGTAGTTTTTAAGAGCAAGCATGCTTTTCAAGGTAAAAATTTACGCGTAACCTCTTAACTTAAAATGTTCTTCCCGTATTTAGGATAAATAGCATACATGGTTCCATAAAAATCCAACCTTTCCTCTTCAAGTCCTAATGCTCCCTCCGTACTTTCACTTCAACCACACACCCTTTCTTCTGTAAGCCCCTCTCCCCACGCCCGACACGAGGCCTGTACACTCACTGCTCTTCTGCTCCCTCTTTGACTGGTTACTCTACCAGCAAACCCTAACCAGTATAGCTCAGGTACTTACACATCGTTCATTCTGATGCCATGGACTCAGCATTTGATTTGACCACCTACTACTGTATAACTCTTTCTTGAGTTTACTTTTGCCATACCTGTTGAAAATCTGTACTCTTTTGTACTTAAAGATCACCCATTTAAATGAAATTAATTTATTAACACAGTTATCTCAAGAGGAACTGTTTAGTTATTATGCGAAAGGAAAATTGACCAAATGAATTCACTTCTCATGAAGAGAGGGTTTAAGTAGTTTTCAAAATAATACTTTGATATAAAATACTGTAGGGAGGTCCATGTGATGGATAAAGAAAATAGCATCAATTCACCTCTCATAGAATTAGAAATAAAAACTCTATGAAATCACTCAGGCTAGAAATTTATTCAAGATCATATAGCTGATTTATGATCTCTGCTTTTCTGAACTTGTACCAATTGGCTTGCTTATTCTTATGAAAACTGTCACATGCAAATTATGCTAACATTATACTAATTTTATGGTGCTGTATGAGCCTAGTGTTGTATTTGGTCTATTTTTAATATATTATGCAGTGGTAAAAATTGCAGATAATTAAAAGTATTAAACTATTTTAATTTAAATGAGAAGGGAATCATGAGCATTTGATAAGCACATCTTAATGAACTAATGACAATTCATTCTTTGTTTAAATGGGAAATTTATGACACGGTTATTAGAATAACCCTAACAATTTTGTGATACTCATAAGTCATGTCATTCACACAAAAGTGCCTATTACCAGGAGGAGTGATATTTTGTGGAAATAATTATAACCATGACAATTCTGATCTTTCTGATAATTTGAAGTCCCATTGTCTTAGGCTCTATATTTGAATACAATCATTATTCTAGTGAATAGTCAGCTTCTATTTCCCACACTATGTGTACACTTTCATCTATCAAGTGAGATTTTGTTTGTAATAGAAAAAGTACACAGGTAGAATATCATTTAGGAAAATATTCTCAGTATATTGCTATGTGAATTTTTAATGATCTGTTAAGCTCTGATAAACATCAATACCTCTCTCTTATCAGAAGAAAAAATATTTTAAGTTTTCCTCAATTTTAGCAATAAATATATAAAGCAACCTCCATCCTTTATGAAAGGATATGCCACCATATCAAATCATCTCCTTCAAGTGCACACAATTATAATTAAACACACGGCTTTATAGGCAGAATTTGTTAACTATAGACTTTTTTCAGGCTTTGTTTATGTTTTTCTAGTGCATTTTATCTATTTTGTCAATCCAGATTATGAACATTTATTAAGGATAATAAATTCCTAGTAAGTTTTCAGAATACACAAGAAAGGACTAAAATGTGTATTTAAAAAAAATCTAGTTTAGTTTTGAAAATAAAGGATGCAATTAAAAAAGCATGCAATTAAATACCTATTCTTTCATTAATGTCAAAAAAAGCAAGTTCTGAAACGTTCAGCTATAATCCTTTAACTCAGCTATAATCCTTGGAAGGAACATGGGTATAAACAGATTCCTTTTAAAGAAGCCAAATTTGAAATCAATAAACTATTTAATGATGTAAAAGGCAAACTCACTTTAGGAAGGAAGCTCTCCTATGTAAACTCTAGAGTTTTAAAAAATAATCTCAAAGTTATAGAAGATTTGCATATTCAATACCAAACACTTCCTTCACACTCAACCACTTGACATTAATTTGCTGAGTTGAAAGCCTCCCTGTCAGCCTAAAATACTTTCTGTAAACAAAGACCTTTTCATAGAGAAACATATTACAACTATCAGAAGCAGGAAATGGATATTGATATATAACTATCATCTACAATTCAACACTTTCAGCTTTCACCCTCTTCTAGCGAAATTTCTTGTTTAGAATCACAAAGTTCTTATAGCTCCTTTAGTCATTGCAGATCTTGATAATTTATTCTTGATTCTTTGTCCTTGATGAGTTTGAAAGCTCTATAGCACCTCTATTGTAGAAGCTCCCTCCCTTGGTGTTTGCCTGGAATTTACTCTTATTAGATTAGGCCATCTCTCTTGGTAGGAATATGACAGACCTGGTGCTGGGCTTCCATTGCATCCTCTCACTTGACTTATGTTTCAGTTTTCCCCAACATGAATTATTCTGTTGAGATGAGAGCCAGTGCTCTTGTTTCCCTCCCAAACATAGAGGGAGTTTTCACCCTCTCATCATTATATAGTGTATTTACTCTAGGATTTTTGGACCTATGTAACTTGATACTTCTATAGAATTATAGAATTTTCACTAATAACATGCTAAGCATTTTTATCATGAAAAGATACTGCATTTTTAAGTTCAAATACCTTGATTGCATTTGTTGATTTCATGTCATTGTTCCTCTGGAGATATGGTGAATGACAGATTCTTCAAAGCCTTCACTAGCCACATTTATTTTGAATAATCCCAAATAGATTGTAATGCATTGTCCTCTTTATCGCTATATCCAATTTGCTAATTTCTTACTTAAGCTATTTTTGCATCTATGTTTTTCAAAGAGATTAGCTCAGCTTTATTTATTCTCCTTGTAAGGTTTAGGTCCAAAGCTATGTTTACCTTTTATAATGAACTTGAAAGTTTTCTATCTTTTCCTGTTTCTATCGTTTCCTATTTCTATCTTTTCCTATAGCATTCTGTTTAAAGCCATATGGTCTTGAGCTTTTTATGAGAGATTTAAATCTAATTTTCTTGAAACCTCAATGCGTAGGTGTCTTGGCTTAAATCCAGAAGAGAAAAGAAAAACCAGGTCCTAGGACAAAGAATTGGATGAAGGTAATTTAAGGTAGTAAGATATCCCATAAAACAGGAGTAAAGAAGAGGGGAAATTGAGAAAAACAAGAATGACAAATCAAATTTGCATAATCAGCTTGATAATCACCCTGGGTACCTGGGGTTTGATACCAAGGAGATGAGAATAACACACTGAGAGCTGTCTGTATTAGAATTAGGGAGAAATGTTCCTTCCTTTGCTCCTATGCATCCCTGGTCCTAAGTTGCCCAGAACAGGGCAGTTCCCTCACACTTTGCACTTGGGAATTTACATCCCTCTGTGCTAACCTGGGTTCCGCTGTGTGCTGAACTGCAGCTTTAGAGGGCTGCTGAGGCCCAAAGCAGAAGCTTAGCTGTGTGCTCCTGAGTGAGACAAGGGGCTGTTACCGCACACATGGGCACGGGTGGCTGCAGCGATGACGATCAAAGGTCGAACAAGTGGGGGCGAGGCAGAGCAGAGGTGTCTAAAACAAAAATTATTTAGATTTTATACTTCATTTAGTGTCACTTTTGGTAAAGTACAGCCAAAAGAACAAGCTTGGTATTGCCGATTTTCAGTGTTGTACTTTTGATAGATATTTTATAAACTTCTGCTTTTATTTTTGTTGCCATGTTTCTATTTCGGAGTGTTTAATTTTTGTTCTTCTTCTAAATTCTTGCCAGAGATGATTAGATCTGACTTGCAGTTTCTCTTCTTTCTTAGATAGGCATCAGGCTTGCTCAGCAGCCACAGCTCCCTGTAACGCTAGCTGCATCAGTTTCGACCCTTCGGCTTTAACATGCTCCATTTTCATCACCTCTGCCTCCAATACGTTTTCAATTTTTTGTTGTAACCGCCTTGTGCACACATGACTTTTTACTAGAATTAATTAACCACCTTCTGGGTATTTTCTAGTTAGCTTTCTATTTCTGATTTCAAGCTTAATATGACTTTGAAAAGATAACATGGTCCTCATGATTTCATTTATCGTGCCTTGAAGGCTTGTAGTACTCTAGGCCAGCATTCAGCCAATTTCATTAGAGATCCCCTTGCTCTTGAAAGGAATATGTACTCTACAGTTGTTTGCTATACTGTTCTATACATGTCAAACTCAGTTGGATTAACTTCATTCCTCAAAATTGTTATAACTTTAAAAAACTTTTGATTTGTTTGCTTTTTCATTTTCACAAATAAGTTTTGATTTTAATGATTGTGAAATACACCTTTCGTAACCTAAATGAATTTTGCACTATATATATATATATATATATATATATATATATATATTTTTTGGTACCGGGGATCGAACTCGGGTCCTTGAGCTTGCGCAGCAGGCGGCGAAACCACTGAGCTAAATCCCAGACCCCTGCAGTATATTTTTAAAACTACGGAATTAGATATATAATATTTTAAGATCCTTCGGCTGTTATTAAATGTCCTCCTTTATTTTTGTGGTTTGAACTCTCTTTTTATATAATATTAATAGAACTATCATATTTCATTTGGTTGATATTTGTATAATTTTAAAAATGTTTAATTTCAGTGGTCTTGAATTTTGTGTTCAAGATGTTTCTCTTGTAAATAGAATATTATTTGAAGTATTTTAATCTGAAAATCTTTGTTTTTTGCTGAAATATTTAGTTTACTTTTATTTTCTACTGTTCCTAATGTCCTTATATTTAATCTCAGGTCTTATTGATTTTTCACTGACTCATCTTATTCATATTACTTATCTCATATTATTTTTTTAAATTCTTTTATTGGTACATTTTAGGTATACAACACATTTACATTTCTCATTGGGAACTTGTACCTTTACATGATGCATCTTGGCTCTTATTTTTTCCCCCATTCCTAGCCCTCCCTTCACCCCCTCCACCCTTCCCTATTTAAAAAGACTTTATTTCCATTTTGTCCATTTCTCATCATTTTTCCTTTCCCTTCTTTCCTTTCCCCTGCTCCTCCCACTACCCCTACCCTTTTGGACTTTTTCTTCCTATTTTGCATTATCAATTATTCATTCTAATCATTGGTACATTTTAGGTATACAATATAATGACATTCATCATTGGAAATTTGCACCTTTACATAGTCTCTCTTGGTTCTTATTATTCACCCTTGCCCAGACTTCCCTTCAACCCCTCCATTCCTCCCTATTTACAAAGATTTTATTCCTACTAATCTCATATTATTATCTTTTTGCATTAATTAACCTTAGATTTTTAAGAATTTCCTTGGGCCGGGGGGATTTAGCTCAGTGGTTTCGCCGCCTGCTGTGCAAACACAAGGACCCGAGTTCCATCCCCAGTACCACAAAAAGAAAAAATTTAAAAAAAGAATTTCCTTTATTACCTTACTTCCTTATCAGTTCATCAAAACCTGCTCAAAATCATCGATGTGATTCTCATTCAAACCTTTACATTTTTACTTTTCCTATAAATATTTGAGATTAAATAATGGCATATTTTATCAAACATGATGACGTATGTTATTGAAATAAATTCCCCTTTAAAATAACTCTTTCCATGTTTTATACTTTAGCCTTGTGAATTTTTAAAAAGAACCTAAAATTCCTCTCAGAGTCAGAAAATTGTTTTTAAATTTTCATTTTGTAAGGACAAAGTGAATACTTTTCGATTTTTGAAAATGAAAGTTCAGTCGAATTGATAAATATTTGCATAGACATTTTTTAAAGTACTGATTGGATTATAAAGATATATATATATATACATTTAACTTTATTGTTAATGGATACATAAAAACAAAATATGCCCATATTAATGGGTTACCATATGATGTTTGATACATGTATACATTGAGAAATGTTTAAATCATGTTAGACACATTTATCTCCTCAAACATTTATCATCTATTTACACAGAATGTTCACACATTTTCCTTTAGCTTTTAAACTATACAGTTACTGTGTTATCTATAGCTACTTACGTGTGCACTAGCACACCAGAGCTTCTTGCCCCAGCGGACCTGCCACTTAGTAAGCAGCCAGCAGCTCCCCCCCCCCCCCCCCGTCTTCTGGGGCCCTGGTAACTCTTAGTCTACTGTCAGCTTCTCTAAGACAAACTGGGTTGAACTCTGCACACAGAGACATCACCCACTATTTGTCTTTCTCTGCTCATTTTTTTCACTTAACATAGTGATCTCCAGTTCCATTCATTACAACAAATATCAAAATTTTATTCTTTTTTCATGATTGAATAGTTTTCTATTGTGTATGTTTCCTTTGTCTTTATTCATTCATCAGTTGATGGCGCTTAAGTAGTTTTCATTTTTTAACTGTTTTGAGTAGCATTGGACAGGGGATTGAGATATCTCTTTGCTAAACTGATTCTCTTTTCTTTGGACATATACTTGGTAGTGGGCTTGCTGGGTCATGTGGTAACTCTATTTTTAATTTTTTTGAGAAACTTCAGTGCTGTTTTCCACAGTAGTAATTTACATTCTCACCAATAGTACACTAGGATTCTATTTTCTCCTTATTCCCCAAAACCCTTGTTATCTTAGGTCTTGTTAGTTTTCATCATTCTTACTGGGTGAGGTGGTATCTCACTGTGGCTTTGATTTGTATCTCTCTAATAATTAGTGACACTGTATATTTTTCATGACCCTACAAGCTGTTTGCCTGCCTTCAGAGAACTGACCATTTATATCTACAGCCTTCGAGGGTATACATGGGTAACACAATAAAAATACAGGCAAGCTCTACAGTTTGTTCAATTAATAGTGCAAATGCTGTGTCTTGGCAGATATTATACAAACAAAATTATATATACTTAACCTTTTGTAAAGATGATGAAGAAAACAGTGTTTCTATGAAAGCTAAAAATTAACCTCAAAGCTTAAGTGGAGAGTCTATTAAACATTTTGATGGGAAGACGTATTGTCTGGAAAAGGAGTCAGGCTTTCAAAATTTAGCTGGCTTCCAATACCTAAGTAAATGTAATATTTGTGTTGAAAATTGTTTGATGAATACAATCTGTGACTTTTTCACTTTGAACTCTTCCCAAGCTTCTCTTACTTAGTGAAAGTTAAGCAGAAACTAATTAAACTATGAGAAGTCAGTTTCAGGTGATGAATTTTGTTTACCAAAAAACTAGTGAAGCTGCACAGGTCAAAAACAAGTCATCTATAAAAATATTTGAAAAGGATACATTTTTCTGTCAAGAATAGGTAAGACATCTATCAATAATTAAAATTTCCTCCATTTCAGCTGATTTTACAGTTTTTGCCATCTGCTCAACAGACGTAATGCTGATGTTTAATCAGCAAATGCATAGCATTTTTCTTTCTTTTTTCTTTTTTGGTACCAGGCATCGAACTCGGGACCTTGCACTTGCAAGGCAGGAGCTGGAACCACTGAGCTAAATCCCCGGTTGCATAGCATTTTTCACATGTAGTTTTTCCTTAGTCACAAAGTGTCTTTAGCCAACAGTATAATGGTTCACAGATGAGTAGCAGATATCAGGATTTAGGAGCAGTCCTCAGAAGACAATTGGGGTAGTTGTTGTGGTCATTGTGGCTGTTTACAAAATCGTCCCTGCCACCATCCCTCTACCCATAGGAGGCTCATGAGATGATTCCACTTCAGTCTCTTGTGTTCAGCAGTGGCTTGGTGCCCAGTTTTAGTCAGTGAGTTATAAGCATTTAATTGTTAAAGTCAGAACCTAGCATTTACTTGGTGAAACAAGAACTCACAGATCCTTTCCCTTTTCTGTGATATGAAAGCCAAAATGTTGTCCAATTGTGGCATTCCACCATCCCAAGTCCCTGAGTGACTGCAGTTACAAAGGCCCTGTGGTAGGTGTGGAGCATGAACAATAAATAAATCTTTGCTGTTTAAAGCCTCTGAGATGTTGAGGGTCACTTACTGTTACAGTAATCCTAGTTCAAACCCTTGTCACTTACGGTTTTCCATGCAGGTTTCTGCTCTTAAGAGTATAACACACTCATTTTTCAGAAACCCAATGAAATACTATTTTGGTAGAAATATATTTTATGCCATGGTCTCCCATTTTAGTCACATTTACTTTCTCAAAAAGAACGTATAGGTCTTTACTCATCTATTTCAACTTCTCACTCCCTAGCATCAATAACAAATTAAATTGTTGAATGAAATGACTTCACTAGTCTTACTTTTAGTGTGGTATACTTATCAATGACATCACAATTAAGGTCTTAGTTTATTAAAAATGCAGATTTCCCCTAACTCAATCCCAGACCAATTAAACTGATGTCCAGGAGAGTTGTGATTCTATGGAGAAATCACCACTTCAAAAGAGCTCTCCAGCTGTGTCTAATAAATAGGAATATAAGAGAACCACAGGTTATAGAATCTCTCATACAAGAAATTATCACTTTTATTTAGAGCATTAAAGTATCAACCAATGATTGTATTTCTAGTATTAAAAGATCTAGTGATTGACAAACTTATAAAACTGGGTCAATAAAAAGTGTTTTAGATGCCAAAGAAGCCATTAAATTTGATAATAGTTTTCAAAGCTTGGGCCAATTTGTAGAAATGATCTAACTTTACTTAAAAATGGAATTATTAATCTGTCCCTCTCTATTTTTTGGGTAACAAATGTTTCAAAAATAGTGACTGAGCAGAGTTTTCATAAAAACATTATCAAATCTATTCTAGAGTGACCTAATGCATTTTATTTGCTTGTGAGTTGTTCAATTCTGAGGAAAACCTATCATTTTGTTTGTTTGAGAAACATAAATTGTACCTTAACCTCTTCTCAGAAATATTGTAACCTCAATATGGCATCTTTTATATTTATATTTTTATCATGCATTGTTTAAATGTTATTTTATTTCTTTTATAAATCTGATTATATTTTTTTGCCAGAATTCTACAAGACATTTGGATGTTGTGTCCACATTCCCAGTATCCTTGATGTCGGTTCCTCTCTGAAGCATCACCATCTGCTAGCAGATGGACAAATGACCAGTGAAATTTTATAGGTATTGCAAAGAGACACATTTAGTTAATGCAGACACATTTTTGCAGTTGTAAGGATGCTATGATGAACACAAATATAATCTATTTACACGTGGTATATTTTGTCATGTCAGGGAATTTTGAAAAGGAGTAAGCAGCATTTATGCATCTACTTGAATAAATCTAGAGATCTATTCCACATTCATGACAGTGCCTCTATGTATATCCCTCCAAATCACCCAGATGATCCGCTCACTCTTTCTGGTGTAATAACATGAGTCAACAATACCAGGGATTTTCTACAAATTATCTCATTTATTCCTCACCACGACTCTATGGGGCATATCCTTTCACTATCTTTATTTTATATAGAAAAATTGAGTCTTTAAGTAAATTTCCCATTTAGTTTACCTTTTCATTGTTCAGCTTAATGTATGACTTTTCATTTTCAGATTGGAACGTAAAGTAGGAATTATTCAAGAGCTACATGATCATAGGTGATTTATATTAGCAATTGTCATGTCACATTATATACAAAAAGATATAACTCTATACAAGGAAAGGTGTACAAATATATCTCCAGTGAAAATGTAATTTTTTGTCACATTTTGAAGGAATATTGATTATTTAGAACTGTTTTTGCTTTTGATGATTTACTGATAGATACTTCTTACCACCAAATAAATATATATGCATATAATACATAATACTTCATGAATGCTTCTGCTCACAAACAATTTGGTTCTCAAACAAAAACGTTTGAAAAAATGTTTCTTCCATTCACAAACTCCACATGGAGTGAGAAACACTTCCATGGTCATCTTCCTCAAAATCATAAAACAAATTAAGTTTGTGAACTGAGGCACCACTGGATATACTCTGTGTGTGTGTGTGTGTGTGTGTGTGTGTGTGTGTCTGTGTGTATAACATATATATATATTCCATTCTTTGCCAAATAATGTTGTGTGTGCAAGAACTGTATAAGGGAAAAAGCAAAAATCCTTTCCTTTAAAAAACTTTACATACAAATGGATCAGCGATCAGTGAAGGTAGGTTTTAACAATAAATTTAATTAATAATTTCTACTGTGCTGTAAAATGATAAGAACTATGGAAAATGAAGGGCAGGAAAGAGTTGACATACAGTGAGAGGAGAAATACTGTGGGTAAGGGGTGAGAATGAATTTCAAGTTATAATGTTCTAGAAGGTGTCAGTGAAGATGGGCTTTGAACAACCACTTGAAACAGGTTAGTAGAAATTAGTCAGATAAATTTTTTCAAAATATTTGGCCCGATATAGTTGTAAAAGGTATCTCTAAAGATGTTTAAATACCTTTCTCTAGTTCGTTGATTTTTATATGCAATTCCCCCACCAGTAAAGCTCTCTAAACTACAGGTATGTTTTGCCCCAAATTGTTATGGAACCACTCTAGGTATAAATGGAAAGGCTTTTGAAGCCTGTACTATGAGTAAGTGATTGGCAAGTACTGGCTGTTCTTATCCTCTCACACAGTTTCTACAAATAAAAATTTGCATTTAGCAGGTAGGAATTATGTTCTTCCCAAGAGTATATTCATTGCAACTAAAACATCATTTCATATAATTATCTTTTGCTGCCTTGGGAGATTTCCAGGGAGATTTTTTGTTTCCTTTAACTTTGTTGTGGAATTTTGCATGTTACAATTTATCTTTGGTACTTTTCTTTAAAGTTTTATGTTCATGAACCTTTTCCCAAATTGATTGTTTCTTGAAGAAGTGACTGTGCTATGTCATGTATTAACTTGTAGGAAACAAAGTGTTCACAAAGTATTTATGGAGAAATGTTTTATGACTGACTGAAAAACAAATGACTAGATGAAAATAAACTAAGATGTTAAAGTTACTACACAATAGAATATCTGAGACAAGATACTAACAAAAACTATGCTTTGAACCTTTTTCTATGATGTAGATGCAAGTATATTTTTCTTAAATAATCCAACCCAAATAATACAAAGCAATTAAACAATAAAGAGGTTTTTAATTTTTTGTTTTCTTAAAATGTCTTCTATATTTATGAGTCTAAGTGTATAAGTCACTTTATTAAAGTCAACAGACATTCCATTAAAAATTTCTAGTACCTATCACAATTGGAAGGTTTAAAAAATCTATTCTAAGAAAATATTTCTTTTAGAAAGGGCCTCTCGCATGAACCACTATTTTTACTATGTACCTAACTCTTTTTGGAGAAAGATGCTAAAAGAAATTTTAAAATGCCTTTATCACATTAAAGGAAATAAATCGTTCCTATTGGAAAACTCATATACTTTATATAATAACACAACAATATACTACAAAATTATGTTGCACTCTGACCAGGATTATAATACACTCTAGTATATTCAAATATAATGTAATGTTTATTTATTAATTTCTAATGCAGAATAGTTTCTGGTACAAAAGAATGGTTGTTTTAATTATAGCATATATATATCTTTGGCTAATGGTAAATTTTGCTTTTATTTTTCCAACATTTAGGATAGTAATTTATAAGCCCATGAATAAAAATGTAATGAGAAGAAAGAATCAACAGTAAAGGAACTGTTTGTAATACTTTTTTCAGCTCAATTTTTCCTAAGAAACAATGCTCCCAGTGTGACTTGAGAAATGGACAACTGTGTTAATCAAAATGGCTTGTGTTACCTCTTAAAGTAGTCATGAAGTGAGATTTCTCTGACATCTCATAAAATAGAAGTTGATAGATAAGTGTCAATATTCTACTGATCTGTGTCTCCTTATATTGTTCTCAAATAAATGGATTACTCTTCCCTATCAAAGTGCCATGAATCATATTTTTAAAATAATACAAGTGAAATCCATATAAGCACTCTACCTCAGTTTATAAAAATCTGATTTAAAAGCTAGCTACTTCAAACTGAGATATATCAACTATTTATTTAACTTTCATTTAAGTAGACAGTTTTCCATTCTTTTTTTTCCTTTGTTTTTCCTTTATTAGTACATGCTTGCAGTACATGATTACATTCACTTAGGGGATTGATATATGCACATAACACATTTCAGTTCCCTGCTTTTCCTCCTCTCCATCCAACCCCCTTTTATTTTTCCAGCATCAGATTTATTTATTCATCTTACAAACACTTTTAAAATAAATTATCATAAATACAGATTGAGAACAACCTATTAGTTAAATACAAAACATGTAAGACAATTGTACTAAGTCAAGGTACACTTTAGGCGATTTTCTACTTCAACATCCAAATTAAAGCTCATTTTCTCCACTTTTCCAACCACCTTAGTCATTCTTCATGTAATTATGCAGGAATGTAATGAGTTTTTCAAACAACATAGATTCTAGCATTTAATATAAAACTTATATCACTTCAGAAAAAGAAAAGCTGTTTGTCTGTATTCTGTGAAAAAAAGAAGCCTTATTTACACATGTGTGCCCTATTTATTTCACTTAAGAGTATGGCCTCAATATGCATCCATTTAGCTATAAATGACTCTAGTTTTTTGTTCTTTGGGTTTTTTGGGGGGGTTTTTTGTTTTTTTTGGTTTTTTTTGGTACTGGGGATCGAACTTGGGTCCTTGCGCTTGCGCAGCAGGCAGCAAAACCACTGAGCTAAATCCCCGGGGCCTAGTTTTTCATTCTTTATGGCTGAGTAGCACTCCACTTTATTAAAAAAACCCCACATTTTCTTTATCCAGTTTCCAGTTGATGGGCATTTGGGCTGCTTCGAAGCTTTAGCTATTACAAACTGTGCCACTATGAACATGGGTGCACATATATCACTATGGTATGATTCTTTGAGTTCTTTTGGGAAGATACCCAGTAGGGGAATAGCTGGGTCAAATGGGACCTCTAGTCCTGGTTCTTTGAGGTATCTCCATACTGACTTCCACAGTGGTTGCACCAGTCTGCACTCCCACCAGCAATGGAGAAGGGTTCCTTCCCCCCCGCCCCCCGCCAGCATTTGTTATTGGTTGATTCCTTGATAGCAGCCATCGAGGCCATACTCTTAAGTGAAATAAATTGGAAATGTGTAAATGTCACATGCGTGAATGCCAAATAGTTTCTCTAGTGTGAGAAACTGATAGTGTAAACAAGGGTTAAAATGATTAAAATGAATAATTGATAATTTGAAATAGGAAAAAAGGTCCAAAGATGAAGGAGAAAAGGGAGGGGAAGGGGAAAGGAAAAGAGGGAAAGGAAAAACTATGAGAAAAGAAAAAAAAAGGAAATGAAATCTATGTAAATAGGGAAGGGCGGAGGGGGTGAACAGCGCACAGGTAATGGGGAAAAAATAAGAACCAAGATACATCATGTACAGGTACAAACACTCAATGATAAATGTAAACAAATTGTAAACCTAAAATGTATCAATAAAAGAACTTAAAAAAAAACGAAGTTATTGAAACACTGCTTAAAAAGGTATTAGAGGGACTAAAAAAAAATTTGGAGCACAGGAATTCCAGAGAGAGAATATATTCTGTTGAGAGCCATTCTATTCAATTTTGGAGACAAACCATTTTGTAATTAATTTATGGTTTGAGCTGTCTGAGGCCCAGTCTTCTTGCCCACAAGCAGGCTATGGTATGCAGAAATACAACTCTGTACCTCCGGTCACACGCTGAGGCTTCAAAGGTCCTGTGACATTGTGACGCTCAAGGGCAAGGTTACGTCCGCTGAGGACATCCTGGTTGCGTGAGAACTGAGTAGTAATAAAGAAAGAGAAAGGTTTCACCTGGGGGCAGGCTCACCTACTATTGTAAGTATACTTCGCTCTCTGCTGTCCTCACCACCTTCAGATTACTGCCACCCTCTGAGTCACCTAAGTCATCCGATACTCCCTCCAATTATTGCGTGCACCTAATAAATGATGGCTAGCTTGGAGTGTCTTTGCCTTTGACAACTCTGAGGCACTGACTTCCCAGCACCCCATGTATTTTGAAATTATGTGTCTATTTTTTTAGCCCTTGCCACCCCCTTTCTAGGCAGGTTGGAGGATAGATTGGTCTCTAATGACTCACAGGTAGGGAAAAAAATCAAGATTTCAACACGAATTAATAAGAAAATTGGTAGATGGGGCAGATAAAAGAAATAAACAAATAAGTAGCAACAAAAATATACCAACAAAGATGCTAAGTTATATCAGAGATGCAGACCATCTGGATTAGGAATGATTGTATCCACTTTTTTATAAAGTGCTAATGTAATTTATCTTCCAAATTTTAATATCAATAAAATAATAAGTGAAATATTATGGAAGTACTTTAAAACTCCAGGGGATGTATCATTTTTCAAAGAAAATTATACTAGATATAAATGATGCTGAGCCTCACAGACTTTACTAAATAGCACTAATATGTTTAAGCAATAAAATCCTTAAGGAGAATCTGAAGCAACCAAAGGGATTTTGTGAAAAATTATAGAGAATCATCGGAGGGTTTGATATTGATGTTATTCCAGAGAGAATATTTGGGAGGTGAACATGAATAGTATTGCATTATGTGATAGAAAGATATCAAGAGAATGGTGACTATTCCGTTTCTGTTGGTATTACAGCCCTAATGCAATACAAATCTGAGGAAAAATAATCTCACTGTTATCTATGTAAGGATAGAAGGGATTGGAATTATATACTGAAAAGACCACATCAAGAGAAAGGAATGAGTTCTCTAGCAGTGTAAATGTGATTCGATCCTGTAGTTCTGAATGCAATCTTGGGAACCAAGCATGTTCCACAGTCTACAGTTAAAGGTGTTTTATGTGATCCATAGTTCTCCCAGATCTTAGCACAGAGTCTCTGTATGGGCAAATATTCGGGACCCCTGAAACTTACTGGAAACCTCTGCAGTAGGCTCCAGTCTCCTGCTCAGTGCATGATGCAGGGCTAAGGAAAAAACAAAAAAGTAAAGACAGAACTAAGAGAGCAAAAAGTGAGGCACCAGGATGGCCAATGCTGGTACAACTGACAAAGGTGCTGGCCAGGCCAAGCCACTGATTTTTATTAATAATCAACCAGGATAAAAGTGAGCTATGTGAAATGGCAGGACTACATGCAAGGATGTGCAGTCACGCAGTTTCTATGGAAATTAATGTAAACAAGGCTCATAAAGGACAAGACAAAGCATTCTCAAATTAGGGGCAAAATAGACAAAATATATGGTTGTAATTAGAACATTGTCCTTCTAGTTAACAAGGTTTTAGTTGTGGGAACGGAATTTGGGTGTGAGTTACTCTGACCTAGGCATGTAGGCTTCGGCCAGACTCACTTCTATAAAGAAGCCAACTGTGGGGTTAATTCTTTACAACTTGTACTGCTTACAGCCTGCTTTGGGGCATAATCAATATTGCAGTCTCCCGCAGGCAATATTAAAAGATTTGGGGGTTAAATCCATGTGTTACATTTTTGTGTCAGTTCTGCAAATAATAGATATAGAAAATATGTCAGGTCTGAAGATTTGGCACTGAAAGAATGTTCACTGAAATCTAATGAAACAATACCCTGTGTGTATCCAAACATAAACTAAGGACTTCATGAGCACACATATAAGAAAACACATGTAGGGAAAATTAGAAAGCAAAAGTTAATAGATGTTAATTGATATAAAATGTTTGCACATTGAGAATTTCAGGGTAAGAAAGCCAGTGTGCCTGTATTCTGTAAGTAAAAAGAAGCTTTACTGAAGTACTGACTGCTTTAAAAGGTACTAGAGGAACTATTAAAAATAATCGGAGCACAGGAATTTCCAGAAAGAGAATATATTCAATAACCCATAGGTAGGAAAAATTAAGATTTCAACATGGATTCATAGGAAAATTGGTGGGGCAGATAAAGGAAATGAATACCAAAGAGAGGTCAACCTAGATATATAGTGCAATTATATCAGAAGACACATCTGCATTTCTTTAGTATCTTTTAATTAGCCAACTATGTGTGATTGTTATGAGGATGCTGGTGATAAGTAAATGATGTATTGATGGAATTTGCAATAAATCTGAGATTGAGAATTCGCATGTACTTGAAATCTAAGCCACTATTAATCTGGAAAGTTAGAAAAGCTGAGAGGAGGCCACTGTATTACAAGATCTCTAGTGATAATCATGATTCTTTTCTATTATCTATTTTCTATTAAATCACTTTATTTGCAGCTGCTAATGCAAGTCAGTACTATTTAAATTAGATTTTAAGAATATATTATCTTCATATTTATAAACATTTCTTAATTCTAAACAAAATTGCTACCATGTGATAAACAAAATGTGCAGTTTCTGATGAATAGGAAATCAAAGTACAGTATGTACAAATGAAAATAAGAACTGCAATCTAAGAAGAAAGGCTTTTCACACAAATTGCTATAAGTGAGTGACTAATGAAGTATCTTAAATTTTTTACTGAAGTTCTAAAAAAATTGCATCTGGTTCTAAAATTGCTTTCTAGGGAGCAATTATTTTTATGGAATAAATGAGCTCAATACGAATAAATATTTCCATATATAAAAATAGGACAGTGTCAACTAAATAGCAAAGAAAATAATTTTGTATCAATAAGAAATGCATGGCAAAGTATATTTCTCAGAAGTTAATTTATTTTCTGAATATTTATAACAACAGGTAAGGAAAGAAATTAAAATACTGTTTGGAAGCAATACATTGTTTTTGACTAAAATATACTAACATATTATGTGCCTCAAAAATAAAGTGAGCTTAGTTGTATTGAAATTCTATTCTCAGCCAAACAAGGATATTTTATATTCCTTATAGAGATCCTGTCTGTATGTTTCTTTTTTTACCATAGACTCTAAAATATGAACAAATATGAGTCACCAAGGTTGTATCTAGAATAGCATGTTAATAGTTTGACTAATTTTCTGCATATAACAGAGATATATCTTTGGGTGCTTTAGAAAGTAGTGTTTTATTTTAAGAAAGAAAGAAAAGGAAAAATTATGAGAAAAGAAAAAAATGGAAATGAAGTCTATGTAAATAGGGAAGGGTGGAGGGGGTGAAGGGCGCACAGGTAATGGGGAAAAAATAAGAACCAAGACACATCATGTACAGGTACAAGCACCCAAAGATAAAAGTAAATGTATTGTATACCTAAAATGTAACAATAAAAGAATTTAAGGGGAAAAAAAAGAAGATAAATGATATTAGGACATCTAGGAAGTGATTCTATTGTCATACTCTGTCTTCAACATTGCTAAGTAATTTAAAGATACCATAGAAACCATGAAAACCTAACTCCAACTTGAGAAATCTTAATATAATCTGAATTATCTCCCTTGTATTTTTCCTAATCACTGTGTTGATTGCTCCTTCCATGTTCTCCTTTCTCTCACACCCAGTCCTCTGTTCTGTATAGCTCTCACCATTTTCACTGTTTGTCCTTTGCAAGAAATTTAAGCTAAAGTACTTCTAGAGAAGCAAAATGCGTTAGTTAGCACTCCAAATAATAGAGTTTTGGATCAGGCAGAATTAAATTTACACCTAGTCAGCTGCGTTTGGAATATCAGCCTCCACTCTAAGCAGTTATGTCCAGGCGTGCATGGCCATAAAGTTCACAGTGTTAGAACTCTGTTGTCTGAGCAGGCATTCAAGCCTCGTGAATTGATCAAATAATAGTCATGAACATTTTTAAAAAGAAAATGAATATGGACTGAGGATTTAGCTCAGTGGCACTGCACCTGCCTTGCAAGTGGAAGGTCCTGAGTTCTATCCCCTGTACAGGAAAAAAAAAAAAAAAGAAGAAGAAAATGAATGTAAATGTCTCTGAGGTCGATGAAGAATAAGCAGCTGCCACTTCCGTTGAGTCCAATCACATTACCTGGTGGTACAGTAACACTATTTTCGTTGCCATTATCCATTAAAAATTAATTTTGCTAGATTAATAAGTGACTGGCTGCCAGCATCATTGGATTTCAACACTTTTACTCAGTGAACCACAGCAAGAACAAACAGAGAGATGAACAGAATAATGTTCAGAAAAGCAGATCACGTTAAATAGGAATATCTCTATTGAAAAATATTGTCAACAAATTTTTAAAACTAAATTCTACTAAAATTAGTAAATATGAGTATTTATTAAAAGTATGTACACTTGGATATAGACTTAGAATATCCACTAGTATATCATTTATCAAAGTTCTATATACTGTACTCTGTTGTGGGCCTACTCACTTTTAATTCTGCTGATAATTGGAAACACTTTCAATCATATTCCAATTCATGTCAAAGCTACAATATGACTTCTAATTCTACAGTATGTCCAGCAGATGGACAAATATGCACAAGGGTCCCTTCCCAGTCTGAATGCTCATATATTTATTATGTGATCTTTTGCTTCCAGAGAGGAAATAGAATGTCAAATTTGAGCTTAAATTAACTTCCATCTTCCTTGGGGGGAAAGGCTATCATAAACAATGCCAGTTCTAGGAGTAAAAATATCAAAATATTTATACAAAACCACTGCAGATATAGTTTAAAATAAAATGCTAATTAATCACAGATTCCTTCTTTTGCCATCGTTATCTGGAATGAGATTTGGAAGTAAAAGTAAATTGCTTTTTCATTAAAATTTATGGTGAGGTAATTTTTTCATTATTCACACTAATTAGCAAGTTACAATCTTGAAACACATTTCCAAATATAAACTTTCTTGGATTCCTCTCTGCCAAATATATTCAACTTTCATTGCTGTCTTAATTCAAAAGACTTTTAAAAATTAGTCCTATTTATAAAGATAGCAAAGGTGCTGTTATAAAAATAATATTTAAAATCACAGAATATATGAATGTTGCTGAAATTGCATATTACATTTATTTTTAAAGCTCTGAGAATACCGTTATGTAACATAGCAAACTTGATTTTTCTGATGTGGTCTTCCATATATGTAGATCACTATTTTTGATTTTCATCCCAGGAGTCGGCGATGCTTCTGATTTTTCCTCTAGCAGCACACAGTATATGTTCTTGTCCAACCTGGGATTGGCCTCTGACTGCTCTCTTGGCTGTGTATCAATGACCCCTCTACCTCAGAAAGTCCTCTTGCCTAGGCTCCTTTTAGTTATTCAATGTACATCTAATGATAGCAATTCGGTGCCAGACATTGCTCTGGAAGCCAAGGTTTCACAGTGTGTAATACCTCACATTTTACCTCAGACGTGTAATGAACAAGTAAACCAAGACCTCAAGTAAACATAAGGCCTTGTCGCATAGTGATGACTGCTGTTGAGATGACGCTTACCTTTGTCTTTAATAAGACTATGAGATTTTGGGCTGCAGGTTGAATGTCATGCTGAGGAGCTGCAGTAGGCACGATTTTGTGCCTTTTTGGGTGGTAAATATTTGCTTTAAAACTTGAATATCAAAAAGGAACCAAGAATATGCAGAATAGGAGAGGGAGAGCACTTGTTGGTAAGAGACCACAGTTACAAAGGCCTGATGCAGGAGTGAACTTTGTGGATGTAATATTTTAAAACTGGCTTTGAGTTGGGGAAAAGCTTTAGAAATACTTAGCCAGGGATTTTCTGCTTGATCATATTTTCTGGGATTTTAGCAAGCTTGCTGGTACAATGGTGTTCAGGCAATGAATAGGCAGGTACTCCAGCCTCTTTCTCCTCTGCAGAAGGTCATCACAGGCACACAGATTCTGCTACTCTTCAAGATGTCACTCACTGGGTGGAAGATTTGCCAAGATGCAGCATAACACCAGAGTCTCCTTGATCGGCTCAGTTTCGCACTGTGCATTCTGTGAGGAACAGAGTGACCTCGAGTGGAACCCATTAGTTACATTATGTCCAGTTACAAAACTGACCCCGAAGAGGTGCTGCTCCTTGCTGATTTAGACTTCCACCAAGATGCTGATTGGGGCGGAAAGATGAAGTGCATTTAAAATTGTTGCACATTAAAAAGTAAAACTTCCTAAAGTCGCCATGAAAAGGTTAACCTGGGAAGGAGAGATGAATCATTTGCATAATGCAACATTAAGAATTTATTTTTTGAGTTCAAATAGATTATGCTACTTTTGACCCCAATTAACATTATTAATCAAAAGTGGACTGCCTTTTTATTGACATACTTAGTAAGTGACCATTGGTCATCAGTCACTGCCAATCATATTTCTTTGGCTTTCAACAGGTTTTGTACTTTTTTATATGATGAGCTTCAACTTAGAATTATGCTACTAAACACAGATAGTACTACAGTTGAGGGGGATTAGAGTTAAGAATATTGTTATATCCTGGAAATATGGTTGATTTAGAGACAGAGGGCATGAAACTTTACAAAATGTTATTTAACTTTTGATTTGATTTCCTTGTGAATCTATTTAAATTCAAGAGATTTATCTTGAATGGGAATTAAGTATGTAATTAAATGATACTGTACCATAACCTTTAAGGGAGTTCAATGAAATTAGCTTTAGAAAAGATTAACATATACAAATCAAAACGTTTCTTTGATATTTATATAGGCAAAATTAAAAAGATTTATTACCAAATACATTGTCTGCAGAGAAATCTTTATGGAGAAAACTAAAACTTTACTGAGAACTAAGAATGGGCAGAGACATATATAACGTCGGATATATTGAGTCAGTGGGAAATTCACAGGTTGTGCAATAAGCGATGCTTTTCCCCAGGCCAAGCCATCTTGGGTGGCTGAGGTCCAGGACTTATAGACAATCCTGACAGGCCGCGTGCGCTTCGGGAATTCAGGGGCATCACCGGGCCTGCGCAGTGACACAGTTTCCCCAAAGCCAACTCGGTTTCTTTGCTTTCTATTTTATTGTTGGTCCCCAATAAACAACATTCGGCACAGAAATGTGGCTCAACGTCTGCTTCCCCGAAAACTCAGTCTCCAACCTGCCTGTAAACCAGCCTTGTACTACATTAGCTGTATTTTCTTACTGTGAAGAAACATAAGTTACAAAAGACTCATGCAATTGGGAATGGCATGGCCTGTTAGTGACCCGACATAACTGTCTTTGGTCAGAAGCTAAATAACAAACTCTGGTGAAAAAGACTTAACACTTGAATTTTTTTCTCCTAAAAGTTTATTCTTTTGTTAACTCATTTTTGAAAGTGCCCTTGCTGTGCAAATCTGCTTTGAGAAAATAATTTTTGATTTGTGTATTTTACTCAAATCAAGAGTTTCTGTCAGAATAATTTGGATTAAGTAATATTCTGAATTTTTTTCTTGCCAGAATTAATTTAAAGAGAAAATGGATAAACAACCAAAAAGCCAATGATAGAGTAACTTATAGTATAGATATGATTTCTTGTTTCCTTTTTCCTTTTAGAAGGAAAATTGGTTCTATTGTTTGATCTGGAATAGGATTAAAATATGCTTGTTTATTTACAACCCACTTTTCTAATTTATAATCTTTTCCCATATACTCCTCCTCTATTTTAATAACAAGAAATGAAATTCAAAAGTTATTCAAGGGTACCCAAAATTCTGAAGGGTATTTTATTGGGTGTACTGACAACTCTCAGTAGGGAAATTCGAATAGACTTTTTCCAAATCTGGTTAACCCTATGAGTAAATATCAGGATAACCTGCCCACTCTAAGAATAATTCATGTGGTGAATAATATATGCATCCCATTCAAATTCTACTTTTTAAGAAGATAAGTATTATAAATTTCAAGACATTACTACTTTATAACATCAAGTTTCCCTATGCAACAGTCCTGGATTTGGAATTTGTCAATCAAAATCTGTATACTGACTCTGCTCCTTAGCAGACAGTGTGATCTTGGGTAACTCATAGAATCTATACTTTCTTTATTTAATTCATTCTGGTCTTAAAGAGTTGTTTCAATGGCTTACAAAAATATATACAGTAAAATAAGACAAGCAATACATTTTTAAAACATGCAGAATTTATATTTAAATTACTTTGGAAATTTTCAAGTCTTAAAATGACTCCATCAATACCTGTACTATAAAACTGGGAATTATATATAAAATACATTAAAAGTCTGTATAATAAGTGGTTTTTAGTAAAAGTTAGCTCTCATTAGTGTACATCCATGAGGGAAGGAAGCATGTTTCTTTCAAAGAATGTGCCCTTTTCTATTGTCAGTCCCTTCCAGTTACCTTCCAAGTCAGGGCTGAGACAAAATAAAAATAGAATAATTGAGATAAAAGGTAATTGAATACATTCAGACTAATTTAAGTCATTTCTACTTTGTGAATTAATATGAAAAATCTGTCATATAATCTTTCTGTGGAGTCTATAAAATTACATAGCTGGAGAGGATGATTCTTAAAATTTCTCTCAACACAATTTTGAATTTAAGCTCTCTGTCTAGGATAATGTGATAGAAATGAACAGATTACTAGTCTTAACATTTATAGAGCCAGGCATAGTGGTGCATGCCTGTAATCCCAGCACTCAGGAGGCTGAGACAGGAGGATCACCATGAATACAGGGCCAGTCTGGGCTACATAATGAGCTCAAGGTCAGCTTGAACTCCATAGCAAGACCCTGCCTCAAGAAAGAAACAAAACATACACATTTATAGAGCCAGGACAGGAAAGGTATTACATTTTTTCAATTAAAAATACCTCATTTTTGCCTTTATTATTTTTATTTAAAGTACAAATGAGCAAGCTATTGAAATAAAAGTAAGTGATCCATTTTATTTGCAATTTACTAGAAATCAAATTCCGTCTAGCTTAATAAGAATGAAATACATCACCCTCATAATTAGGAAAAATATGGATGACAACAGCAACAGAAATAACCTTTCACTCACTGGACAACTCACCTGGTCACTCATCTTTGCTTTCC
The DNA here is from genome assembly GCF_000247695.1 of Heterocephalus glaber. Next base: position 2,338,744 of record NW_004624899.1, on the reverse strand, counting down.
CCTACCTGCTGGCTTCCTCATGGGATCAGAGCCATGAACAAGCTATACTGACATTCTGAGAACTCCCTGGCCAGATAATGAAGGGGCTTTGTTACTATCTGTTGCAGAAAGAAATGCATGACCATGGTCTTGATGCTCAGATGTCTGTTACTGGATGAAAGCTGAGGACCATCAGTCAGTGAAGGGACAGTGAGCAATCTCTGCTCTTAGATGTTCCTGGTGGTGGATCTCAATGCCTTACACAACCAGGGAGTTAGGGAGTAGCATGTTCATGTTCTGTATTATCTAAACCACAGTGCGGCTGAGAAAGATGTCCTTATCTGAGAATGAAATGGTGTGACAGGTATAAAACAGGACTGTGCCAGCTCAGCAGGAGTGGATGAGCACCATGTGTAGGACTGAAAGTGGCAGACATTTGGTGGTCGGGAACTAGAAAACAACAGATTCCACTGAAAGGGACACTAGTCTCAGTGCAGCAATGTGAACTGTTGTTAGATCCAAGTAATCAGCAAAAGCTGGGAACATGGAATTTACTTAAGTTTCTCATTTTCTATCATTACTCATAGACTGCATTTTTTGCTTAAATCTGTGTCATGCTGCCAGGTTTTCATTCAGCTTGTGAGCAAGCAGCTTGCTGCCCCATATTTTAATAAATCAGACAGAATTATTTGTACTCCTTTACTGCCTAAATGACTGGACTATTTAATACCCTGTCCATCTTGGCCCTACATAAATTTTGACTTAAACCGTAATGTGAATACAAACCTAATTCACAGTTAGGGAGTCAGCTTGTTGTAATGCAACATAGAGGAAGAGAACATGGCTTCCAGTCAAGTGAGCAGCACATCTGCGTGTATACACTCAAACATGCACAGATACACGTGTGGTTCACCATGAAGGACAACCACTGAATCCTCAGTACAAAGACAGTGTGCACCTAATCTCGCACTCTGAAATCATCCATCTCTGAAGAAATCAAAAGTAGAGATGTTTTGGGACATTTTCATAAGAGTTGGGACCTCAAAATATGCACAGTCTTCTAGGAAATTTATTTTACTTTTGGAATCTCTTATATTGAATGTCCTTGGAAAAAGTATGTTGGTACAATATGGGTCCTGGAACAAACCATTTCACACATCATTGAACTCCCAATTTATCATTCCCAAATAATGTGTCTAACTGACATACTAGAAAATATTTTTGGAAGCAAAAAGCTAAAGACCTGCAGATGGATGACAGAAGGAATTGGAAGGCAGCTACACCATCCACATGCAGTCCATTTCATGAGGCTCACGAATAACTGCCCAGGGCCTGAAGACAAGCCTGAGAGTGAAAGACAGAGTGATGTCACTGAGAATGTGAAAAGAAAATGGGTTGAGCACATGAGGTGTGAAATCAGCTTTTAAGTTATGCCACTCCTATATTTTTTGAAATGTGTCTTTTTTGCATTCTTCAAACAAATGATGTTTGCAAATTACAGAGCTGCTGATAGTCATTTTCACTCATTCATAGCTTCCCTACCACAGGCCTGGCCCACAATGTAAACTTAATGTGGAAATAAGGAGACTACATGCAAATGAATTGAAAATAACTATGTATTTTACCTGCATGACTCACTGTTTTAAGATTGTTTATGAGTATATGTTTTACTAAGAAATAATATTTTTATTTTAAAATACTTTATTTTTTAGCTTTATACTATATTCACATTACATGTAAGTATCTAATACTTGCTCTCTATTCATTTGCTCATGGCCATATGCTCTTTATTTTTGTTAGCTTTTTAAACCTATATCTAATATTTAAATTTTAAATGGCCTTACATTCATGAATTAAAAAAATAGAGTTAAATTATACGTACATTTTTTATAAATTGTGTCTTGCTTAAGAAAGATTGTGGGTAAAACTAAACTGTATAGGCAGTCGAGGTTTTAATTAGTTTTCCTCTAATATTAAAGCAGAAGAAAGATAACATCTGGTGTTCACAGTGATGATGAAGATCTGGAGCCTGCGCTCTGGGCCTCAGGAAGCTTGCAGTTTGTCCTTTAGAAGCAGAAACAGCTGGACACCTAGCATTCAGAGTAATGAAGAACTTGGCCACCAGGCACCTCAGGGACTGCAGGAGAAGAGCGAACCAAGGGCACAAGGGTTCCTCTAATATCCTTGTTGTGATGCGAACTCCAAGAACCTTCTCACCATCATGGCCCTAGGTGATTAAAACCACAGAGGTGGAGATGGAGCGGAATCTAGGGTCAAAATTTGCTATGTAAAGAACGTGACTTCTGCCAAGATTGCATATTAAGCACCATGTCTACTACAATTTAGGTCCCTCAGGCCATCTTCAAAGTTGCTAACTTTTTTGAATATTTCTAACTTAACTTATAATAAAGTATGGATAACTTTTTCTTTCAAGAAGCATATTTCCAAGCAGAAGTATAGGCAATCTAAATGTTCTGAGCTTAAAATATAAATCATAGCTCAAGATGTTCACAAGAAATTTTAAACTTTCTCAGCAATTTTTAAAAATCTGGGTACTTCATATCTTTACTTAAGTTGTCGGTAGCCACTGTTGGGTAGGCCCAGAAACACGTTCCTGTGAAGAGCATTAGAACAGGGATGATCATTTTGGATTCCTCTTAGCATTCTCAAATTGCACTAATATCTTTCCAAAACTTGGTTTGTCCTTGTTCAGGTTCCTGACACACATTGATGTGGTCACATTCCTTCTTTTACATTGTATTTACAAAAATCATGAAAAGCTGAAGTAAGCTTTACTGCTAGACCAACAAATAATATAGAGGAATCCATTACCATTGATTTGAAGAGTCAGCCATATTATAATTAAATACTTAGATGTAATTGGTTTTAAATAATTTAAATGAAGGTTAAGAATGGCTGAATGGGCCAATTTAGGGGTTAATGGGGGAGAAAGAACAGCAAGAAAAAAAAGAGAGTCTGCAAAGTGGGAAAGAATATTTATTGCAAATGCTTACTTGACCTTCAAGAAATATTATCTAATATAGTTTAAGAATGTTCACTATTATCATTACACAGTCTTAGTATCATAAAGCAAGAAAAATATTAAAGATATAAAATATACATGGGACAAAGTACAAAGTTTCATTTTTCTTATTACCAAGTGACATTGAAAATTTATGAAATCAACAAATATAAAGCAAATAGAATAACTGAAATAAAGTTTCAGTATTAAAATTTATTGATATTAATTGTATTCCCATAAGGAATAAATAATTAAAATTAAAAATAATATTTATAATAGAACCAAAATACATATAACACAAGATGCCCAAACATTCCACACTGAAACTAGAAAACATTACTGAAAGACATTTAAATAGGAATTAATGAATTAAGCTATGCTGAGTTCCTGATTTAGAAAATTCAGTATTGTTCACTTGTCCAGTCTCCATGAAATAATAAAATTAATGTGAACTCAGTCAAAACTCCGCAAGGTCTACTTTAGAAATGGACAGAGTGATCCTAAATTTATGTGAAAATGCAAAGATTCTATGTAGAATAGTTAAATCAACCAGGAAAAAAGTAAAATTGAGGAAATAACAACATCCGATTTTAATACTTGTTGTAAGATTATGGTTCTCCAATCAGGGAAGTGTTGAATCTAGGACTGAAAAATACAGTAATGTAGCAAGTAGGGAATCCAAAAGTGGGCTCACCCAATTGTGTCAATTTGCACCTGACAAAGGAACCAAGAAAAGGCAATGATAAATAATATTGGCATAATTAGATATAATGTACAGAACAAAAAACTTTTGAAAATTCTACTTCAGTCCATACACAAAAATTATTTTGAGATGCATGATAGATCCAAATGTTAAATATGAACCACTAAAAGCTCTGGAAGAAAATACAGGAGACTATCTTCATGGGTTTCAGAGGAATGGAAACTATCCTAGACAATGGGAAATCTCTCTGAATATCAAAATTTAGGTTTGACACTATCAGATTAAAAGTTGCTCTTCAGAACATAGAATTGGAGAAATGCCTGTGTAGACGTGTATGTGTGTGTGAAAGTGTTTGTATCTAGAATATATAGTGAACTATACAATAAGGAAACAAAGCAATAAAATGAAAAAATGAATAAGCATTTGGCAAATGGCCGATAATACATGAAATTATGTTAAATATTATTAATCAATAGTGAAACACTAATATAAAGCACTTTAAAATGCCACTACTTGACTACCAAAATTTTCACAATTTAAAAACTGATTTTCCAATTACTTTCAGTGATACAAAGCAGAGGAAACAATAATACAAGTGCATGCACGAAGCATTGTAACCAATTCTGAAAGCAGCAAATAGCAGGTTTTTAAAGAAATATTGTGACCACTAAATCCCTCTCCTATATATTTAAGCAAGGGAAATAAAAACATATACCCACATGGATATATGAGAGAGGGTTAGCACAGTTTTAATAATAATTTTAATCATAATAACCAAAATCTAGAAGCATTCAAAATATCCAGTAAGGATGGACATCTTGTAATATACTCGTACAACAAAATACGATTAACAATGAAAAATAATGAAATTCTGATACAAGTAACATCATGAACAATTCTCAAAACATCATTTTGAGTGAAACAAAACACATAGAAGTGTGCACGCTTTTAGTGAAGGTATGAACTGAGATTGGGAAGTGGAGGAAGGAAATGTTTCAGAATTGGAAAGCCCATTTTGAAGATGCATGGATTAAAAAGGTGCATATTAAATCATTATACTGAGTACAAAGATGGCATTATGAAATTTTATTTTAATAACATTAAATAATAATGCATAAAAAGCATGATTCAATATTCATGATAATGGCCAATCAGACATATAGCACTAAGGAAAAATATGTTATTTTGTAGAATTTAATTCCTTAACATAATTTCTATAAAATAGTCTAGATTTGATTTTATAAGCCAAAGGCAAGATTATCAGAAACCTCTGTACATAATATTTCTTATCTGCTGCATCTACAACATCTAGACACCTTTGTGACGTATTCTTCAAAGAAAGAAATGGAAGTAAATATGTAAAACAAAACTTTACAATCATTTTCATAGTTAAAATTAACCATGTTGACATGTGAATAATTAAACATGGCTTAGTTCCTTTTAATTATTCCTTAGAATATCTGGATCTCAAAATATTAAATAAATTGGAGATTTTTAAAAATATATGAATAGAAATATTATTAAGATAGCATCTTATTTTCACAAGATTTCTCTATTACCCTTCTTAACAATACTGCTAAATTTTATTCAGATTTTTTGCTTTGATGGTTTTGCATTGTGTATTTAATATTCTTACATCAATTGCAAGATTATTTTAATTAGAAATTATCTATTAGCATCGTGTATGCAAGGGTTGTAAATGTAGAGACCACAGTCTCCAGGATGAACAGCTTCCTTGTATACTGGCTCCATGCATTTGTGCTGTACTTACCCCTAAAAATAACTATGGAAATAAATTTTAATAATTATACTAAAATATCACTTTCATTTCAAGCAGGATCTCTCTTGAATGAATGAGATATTTATTGAGGATAACAACTGAGCTAATGATTCATTTTTGTATCGATTATTTAAAAATTTTCTTTTCTTATGTATTCATTATTATTTATATTATTAATAGTTTGTATTTTTATTGGTACATGCTTGCAGTACCTAATGATTTTATTTCTTGTGAGATGTTAGCAAGTTCTGCAGGGAAAAAAAAGAAGACGTCTATATTTTACATTATTTGTGAGAATGTAGTATATCCACTATAGAAATCAGGATGGCGATTCCTCAAAAAACTAAAAATAGAAATTCCATTCTACCTAGCTATTCTCCTTCTGTATCTTTTTACATTTTCAAAGATTCATAATATGAAGTACCTATACTATAAATGTATTATGTAATTTCCTTACAAACATACTGTTTTTATTCTAGAGATTATTAGTATATATATTTACAGTTAAAGGATGATCATGCTCTTTATATGTTTCATTTTTATCTATAAACATAATAACAATGACAGGGCACAATGAAATGATGCTAGACTCACCTGGCTGACTGTGTGGGCAAATCTGATGCTCCTAACAGAGTTTTGTGTCAGTCTGTGTTCATTCCCTTCCCATTGCAGTCAATCAAGTCTTTTACTCCAATTTTTCAAATGATCAGCAAAACAATTGAGTTAGATTATGTTTTTTTCATATATGAATTATAAGCTTATGCATGTGCTTTTCAGTTGACATCCTACATTTTATCCCTATTCATTTTAAAAGTGCTTCTCTGAGTGCTTAAATATTTCTACAAAGAAAAACAAATGCTACTTTGTAGTGTCTCTCATGGCTCCTGTCAAGATTATTGTGCCCCATTGATTTTAGGAAACATTAGTGCAAGCAGCCAGACTATATAACTGAATTTGTGCCCGTAAGCATCAAGATGCCACAAAAAGATTAATCAGTGGGGTCTCAGATTGACCGATGAAACTAAGAGAAGTCTAAAGACCAATAGATTTCACTATTATTTCAAAGAGGAAGCATTCAAAAAGGTCAAAAAACATGGTGAAACTTTTATTTTTAACAGATGATTTCTTCCACTATACTCCAGGTCCACTTACTTTGGGAATAATGTGACACAGAGATATACATGTATGTATATACCACAAAAGACACATATATGTATATTTCTCACCTGTCATGTTAGTTATTGTTTCTCCTTCAGAATTTATACTCATCTAGTGAAGTTTTTACTAGTATTTCTCTAGAAAATTATGAAAAGTTAAGAAATACCAAGAGCTCCTTTCCAAAAGAGTTTATACTCATATGGGCATTCCTATTGAAAGTTTGCATCTTCACTAAGTGTGATAAAAAATACAGTGTTTTTCCAAAAAAAGAAAAAAAAATACAGTGTTTGCTACTATAAGTAAACATTATGGTAAAAGACACATTGCCAGTCGTCTCCCTCAAAATATTCCCTGTTGCTTGAACACACTTAGCTCATTGTTCTTACCCTCTTCAGAAGTAGTTCTGAAGTCCTTTTACAAGTGTCTTTAGCTGCCCTAGCATATCTGCTTGGTTCCCCTGAGCTGATTCAAAACATTTTGACTTTAGGGAAGAACTAAGAGTTGCCCAGTACAGATCTGGAGAATAAGGTGATGAGGACACACTGTCATGTTTTTATGAGCCTGCCCTTTTATTGCATGGCACTGGGCAATAGCATTTGCTTTATTTATTTTTTATCATACCTTGTAAAGACATGAAAGGAAGTCTTCTGTAGAACTGCTTCATGTCTTACAGCATGTTTCAATATATGTGTACTTCATGGAATGCCTAAATGAAGCGAATTAACAATCCATTGCCTTACATATTCATGTTTGTGGTAAAAATACCAAAAATTTACCCTCCTAGAAATTTCAATTATATAATACAAATGGGCAGAGCCAAGAGACAGATAACTTATGCAATGGGGGAAAATTTTTATGAAACCTACATTTGATAAGGATTAATATCCAAATACATATGATAGTCAAACAAGTCAATACGAACAAAAAGATCAATTTAAAAATTGGCAAATACAAATTCAGATATATGAACCAGTGTTCATCATCATTAATTGTATCAAGGAAATGCAAAGCAAAACCACAATGTGATATCATATCACATTTGTTAGAATAGTATTTATCAAAAAAGACCAAATGTAATTTTTTTTTCAAAAAATTTTTTCTGACACTCTTGCCATCATGGCCTTGAACTCACTGTGTAGCCCAGGCTGGCCTCAAACTCATGGCAATCCTCCTGCCTCAGCCTCCTGAGTGCTGTGATTACAGGAATGCACCACCAAGCTCAGAGAAATTTAGCAAATGTTCTTGAGGTGTAGAGAAAAAGCAGTATAAGTCATAGCAACTTTCATAGTGTTTTCCATAATGACTGTACTATGTTCCATTTCCACCAACAATTTCAAGAATTGCGTTTTCTCAGTAATGTATATAAGGTTAATGTGAAGAGGTACATAAGAAACATAAAGTTTAATACTCATTTTCATTTGGATTTTCCAATCATAAGTGTGCATGCTAGCATGAGAAAATGAAGTGCACATAGGTTGCTTAAAATCAGTACAGTAGCAGAAAATCTTCACAATGTGGAGAAGTGAGAGCCATGAATCTCCATCAACTGTGAACATGGCCGCAGACAGCTGCTTCGGGTCCCTGAAGAGTCCTCTTTTTCTACTTCAGGAGTTCCATAGACACAGTGAGATGAATGAGGCAGGACTCAGAATTTCCCATGTTTAGTGAGTCATTTTAAAAATTGTCTTTACAACATATTCATAAAGTATGATAAATGTGCTGGCGAGTCACTTTGCAGCAGAATTAGCTGCATTTTATCCGAGGTACACTTCAGGCTACCTTTGAATTCTCTGAGCGTTTGTATTTAAACGGTGAACAGTCATCATTTAGCCCATTCTTCAACTTTAATTAGAATCACATTGAAGTCAGGAAATTGAGAAGAAATCCTATATTCAATATTCAAAGAATAAGAGTCTATTGTTTTGAAAATATATTTCAGTTTACAGTAATCTATAAGCACTCTCACTGGTTTGTTTTTATTTCTGTGGACATCAAGCATTAGTTGTCAAGTATCAAAGGATGTATGTACTAACATATGATTTTCCCTGATGAACAACAGAAAAATACAAAAAACTAAAATCTTTATCCTAAAATGCTTTTGTAGAACATGAAAGCAAATGAAAATGTGATAACAAAAAATGATACATAATATTTTAATTATATAAACCAGAGAATAGTTTCAGTAGAATAGGTTACAAAATACCATCAACAATTTGAAACTGGGTGAGTACTACACAAAAGAGAAATCTGTAAACATGGAATCTGGATGAAGCAAGTGGTACGGGAGAGTAGGGGGAGTGAAACTCCAGGCAGGCTCCAAGCACTGACGAGCTGTCTGTCCTTGAAGATGTTTACATTCATTCATGGTGCACACACTTTTCCACTTGAGAAAACTTGTCACTGCAGTTTGTGAGGAACTGCAATGATATCATATGTACTAGATGGTATCTCAAAGCCTGAGACATCCTAAGATATCAACCAAAGTTACTTCCAGTTTTGTTCCTTTATTTCAATATTTTGCTAGGAACGTACCTAATATTTTGTACTCTAACAAGAGAGAAAAGTGGACTTAGTTATAACAAGAATAAATAATTATAAAACAGATGATCCCTATATTGTTAATTTGCAAGACGGTAGCCCATTTATTTTATGCATAAAAGGAGCTTTCTTTGAAACCTTAGCTGTGACATTGATGAAAAGGTTTTATAGCTCTGTAGAGCAAACCATAAAGAATATAAAAGTATGTATGTTGCAGAGATAATTGAGTGAATCAAATATGTATACACATATATGATGGAGCAAAAGGCTAGAACGTAGTAAGCAGACTGTGATACATTGGAATAGGTGCATTGTTGATTGTGGTAACATTGATGACAGTGTGGTTGATGACAATGATAAAGTCATCTTTCTATGTATTTAACTTTGGATAGAGCATATTACAAACTTATGCATTACCTAATGTATTTACTCTATGAGAGAAGACAAGTATTTGGTCATGTGTACAAACATTTATACTTTTGTTAAGGTATCTTTGTAGTTGTTCACTAGATTCTAGGTTTTTTATTTTAATGTGAATAAATATATCCAAATATATCAATCTTTATAGTTGGATAGTTGGTATAATCTGAATACTTAAACTTAGTGGTAAACTCAAAGTTACAATATTAAACAAAGAATAAAAATTGTGAATATCAGCACTAATTTTATACTGTTTTCAAAACTGCTTGTGTTTAATTTACTATTGGGAGAGAATGCCATTTATGCAATTCCGCTAATAATGAGCCCTCTGTGTTGCCCCTCTGAACGAAATCTGGCACCGCTTGACTTCTCTCCTCCTCTCAGGTACTTTTCATCATATCCGCAACACAGTCTCCATGGAAACACAATCATTTCCCTAAGAAGACAAAAAGTGAATGATTTCTGCTTAATCCTATCATTATTCATTTTATAACAGGTGAAAAAACTGCAACAGCAGCCAGTACTCTGCATTAAGGACAGGGCAGTTTAATCTTTGCACTAAGGCTGAGGCCACAGCAGTTATGAACTATTTTACTAACTTCCTGGAGGCTTTGTGGCTGATACACATGTAAGAGTGCCTCACAGTGCACTAATTTCGGGGTGGGAAGGATAGGGTCCATGACAGGTAGGACAGTTACGTGGGGAGGATATCATGCATTTGGTCTTCTCAGGCCACTCTCAACACAGTGACACTATCACATATTTGTTGACTGTAGGCTAACCATAATAATTCATATTTAATGTTGATTCTGGAAAAGAATAATGAAAATTCTGATAATGATGCGTAGTTTCTTGTTTCTTTGTGCATAAGCTTTGTGTATTGGGGGTTACCATTCTCCTAAAGTATGAGAATCTTTTGCAGATTTCTAATTTCAATGTACTTCAATCATAAATATATGTCTATATATAATGAGCTATATTTTTAATAAAAATGTTAACATGTTCAGAAAGAAAAAATAATTCAAATTAATTGGAAAAATGGTTTTATACCAAATGTAAAATTTAATAAAACCTAAGACAGCAGTTAAATTTTACAATAACTTGATGTTATTGTAAGATAACACATATAGATCTCTTTGAAAGTAATATGTATTAAATATTCAAATTTAAGTACAGTAAATATGAACAATATTTAATATGACTATTCTATAAGTAATCCTATGAAAATATATCTTAAATATGTGTTATATCCATTAGAATATTCTATGTTTTTTGAAAATAATAGTTTTGACATAAAATGGGGAGGTGTTTAAATATTTTATAAATCAATTCATAGCATATATAAAATTTAAAAACTGCTATTGAGGACTACTCAAGAAGCAAAAATTACCCAGAAGAGAATTCTGACTCTTTAAGATATTAGACACTGGGCCGGGTATTTAGCTCAGTGGGTCTGCCGCTTGCCTCACAAGGGCAAGGTCCCAAGTTCGATCCCTGGTACCAAAAAAAAAAGATATTAGACACTGAGAAATCATATCATGATTGCCTCTTACAGTAAGTACTTTAAAAATCTCAACTATTTTTAATAGGTGCTTTATAATTTTTAAACTGAAAGGTCATTTTTTGCAAATTCTTCTCACTGTTGGTACTATGATTTAATTTTTTTTTTTTGGCATAGTGCAGGAAAAACCTTACAGCAATTATACACAGATTTGAAATCTAAGGCCCTCTCATTAGTCTTATTTTGATCCATGCCCTTGACAAGAAAGAGCACCTATTCAGGAAAGAATAAAGGCTAGAGGCAATGTTCTGCACGTATTTATTGAATGAGTCATTTTAACGCACGTGTCAAGTCTCAACATTGAATTCAGCTTAATTTTATACAGCTAATTGCTCTCTCTTGAAATGGATTGCTCCCTTTTTACAGGGAAAATGAACAAAATATAGACAGTTATTATTTTGCATTAAATTAGAAATATATTTGGATGTATAGAAATGAAGACTTGTGATTATATTCTTAAATATAGACATAATATGCCTTATGTAAATTTGATCTCATCTATGCCAATCTTGGCAGTTACCTAATCACTTTCTTATTCAAGGTTTTGGGTTCAACAATTATCCTTCCTTTACATGATACATTTTTCTTTCCATATAAATAAAATGTTATTTACTCCACCTTAAAACATCTTAAAATTTTGTTGTGTTTATTAATTTATTGGTGCTCTTTACAGCAGTACTCCTCTGAAGAATTCTCTCCATTTATAGTTTCTGTTTCTGTCTTGTACTTTCTCTTATCAACCAGCCATAAAGGTGTTTACTCCTGCCACCCTGGTTAAACTATTCCAGAATTCTCTCATGACAATGGTTGATTTTCTGTAATTTATTTTGCTGTGTGCCTTATCTTGCAATAATTTCACTTGGGTTCCTGGACAGAAAACATCACTATATTTCCTCCTATTTGACTCACATGTATGTGTGTGTGTGTGTGTGTGTGTGTGTGTGCATGTGTGCATGTGTGCTTTCTGATTCTCTCTTCCCTAAGAGCTCACTGTTGGCAGGATCCAAGCTTCACATCACTGGTTCCTTTCTGTGCTCTAATAAAGTGTGTCTTCCGCTCACTTTAGTCCCCTGATAGTGTACATTTCTATGCCAAGTAATCCAACATCTTTAGTCCATACCATTTCTTATAGATCTAGTCTTCCATATTTAAGTGTTTATTTTATAAAAGTTTGGAACACAAGACACCTCGAGCCAAACACTCCAGACATCTCCCTGTGTTAACTCATTTCTACCAATCTTTGCCGACCTCAGGGTTGACAATCCCTTTCTATATATTACTCAGGCTAAAACCATAACCACATACTTGACTTTTTCCTTACACTCCAAGTCCATTTTGTCATGGAATCACATTATCTGCCCTTTAAACATACCTAAAATTCTATTATTTTTAAAAACCATGCCTATGTTACAGCCCCCACCATCCCTGACTTGAATTTGTTCAGTAGCTTCCTAGGTGGCCACTGTGTTTCCCAACCTGCCTCCCCCACCCAAGTCTTCAACCCCGCACTAAAGATCGATTCTGGTAAAAAGCGTACCAGGTGATCTCAGCCTTCTGCGTGAAGTCTCCAACATCTCGCCATGTTGCTTGCTGCAAGTGTCAAAGCTCTGCAAGGCCCTTATGAGCTCCTCTGTTGTCTTATCTCTTACTTCTCCCTCCCTTGTGCACTTTTCTCTAGTCCTGGTGGCCTTTTTCTTCTTTACATGAACCAGGACACCAAGTATCTTACCTTGCTGGACCTACCTCTACCTGGAACTCCTTTCCCAGTGAATCTGTGATTTGTTCTTTCACCATGTTGAAATCATGACTAAGACATCACCTTCTCACTGAGCCTTACCCTGGCCATGCTAGAGAATCATTACTCAGTACCCTTCCTTCTGCACTATTTCTGTCTGTGCTTGGTTTACCTTCTTTTGTTAATAGGCTTCTATGACCATACAGTGTACTTTATTTTGTTTACAGTTTAAAATCATTCAAACCTAGCTATAACATGCTACAGTATTTCCAAAAGAGAGTTGGAATAGATGTCCAATTTCTTCACCCATGAAATCTAAGTACCTAGAACAGCACCTACCACATAGCGAACTTATAATAAATATTTGCTTATATATTTGTAATCATATAACTCAAGATTTAATTTTAGAATGATTTTCTGCTCATATTTATTGAAGTGTGAAAAAATTATAAAACCTTTTAGTATATGTTATATTCCTACATTCTAAAAATATTGGTAAAAATATATGGTAATCACTTTTTATGGATGAAAATTTTGGTTACATTATACAATTGCCAGTTTACTGATTTTATGCCCTTATATCTTATATACATATTATAATTTCTTGTCTTTACATCTTTTCCTACTGTACAAGACTATGTATATGTTTTGTATTTGTTTATATATTTTTAACTTATACAATTTAGAAAACTTATGTATTCATAGTAAATATACCAGACTGTTCATTAATTGACAGGAATAAAACTAACCTAGCTTGATAAAATCATCAAGTGTTTTATCCTTACTTTTATATACTTTAATGAGTATGCTACAAATGAAATATATTAAAAGTAGAAAACTAATCAACTGGAAAAAATATTTTAGCATTATAGGATATTTAAAAAGTCGAAATACAAGAATGATGGAAAGAATGCATATTGTTACCAAATCTATTTGAAATTTAAAGATGGCTGTGGCCAGAAGTATGTTATAATACCTCTCTAAGCCTTGATTGATTTCTTCATGTACAAAATAGGAAAAATAATATTCACCTTTTATGTAATTTTATTTTTTAAAATAATATGTGCAAATTGTGATTTAAAATATATGTAAATAATTTATAGCAATGTACTAAAATATGATTAAAATAACATCTTAATAATGATCTAGCTCTCTATATCCATATTATTGTTTCTGTTTTATGTACAAAAAGAAATATTTTATATGATATATATTATGCATTATATAAATTATGTTATAGATTACATAGGATGTAAAAGTATAAATATAGGGAAGCATAGAGAAGCATACATGTGAAAACACACACCTACTCTTTCATTGCTTTCACGTATTTACACTGTTTGAGCAAAGATAAGTGATCATAAATTCTGAAACATCTCTAAATTATCCAAAATAGAATTTGGTGAATATCTATACCATGAATACTGCTTTGAAAATCAGTTTCATATACGTAAATTTGAACCATCTAACTTACCATAGACATTGAATTCTAAAAATATCTAAATTAATAGATAATGTGGTATCTTCTATTTTAGTTTAAAAGCATTTTCTCATTTGTAATTTTATTTTTAATAAAAAATTCCGTGTACAACATACTATAAGTATTGTTGTATGTAACTGGATAGGTTTAAGTTACAAAACAATTTTAAGCTGATATGTCAAATTTTTATTTGATAAAAACTTTGTATATTCAAGTACAGCATAATATTTTTTTGTGTGCATGTATATTGTGTAATGATTAAATCAAATTAGCATTTCTATAATTTCATATAATTATCATTTTCTTGTGTATGTGGTGAGAATATTTAAAAATATACCCTTTTAACATTTTCAATTAGTTTATTGCTAACTAACTTCACCACGCTACGTAATAGCTCTTCAGAACTTTCCTGTCCTGCATGGTTGAAATTTTGTAACCTTTAACCAACTACTCCAAATTCACTTCCATCTTCTGACCCAGCCTCTCCTCTCTTCCTTTGAGAGTTTGTTTTTGACCATTTTAGAGTCCACTGTAAGAAAGATTATGCGGTATTTTTCTTTCTTTGCCTAGACTTATTTTATTTAGCATAATAACCTCAAGTTTCACCCATATTACTGCAAATGACTGCATTTCTTGCTTTGTTCTCAGACTGTATTGTATTCTATAGTGTAAGTATATCACATTTTATTAACCCATTTATCTTTTGATAGGCACTTTGATTGAGTCCATAAGCAGCTACTGTGAATAGTGCTGCAATAAACACATTGCTTTTTCTTTCCTTTGGAGATATAGATAGATAGATAGATAGATATAGATATAGATACAGATATATATATATATCATAGGGTAGTTCAGTTGTATTTTGGGAAAAACTCTTGTATGGTTTGCATAATGGCAGTACTAATTTACATTCTCAGAGATACTGAGGGTTTTTCTTTTCTCCAAATATTCATCAGCTCTTGGTATGTTTTATCTGGTAGGAGTCATTCTAAGAATGATGTGATATACTACTTGACACTAAGCTTTTTTCACATACCTACTGATCATTTGTAGGTCTTTTGTTGAGAAACATCTATTCAGGTCTTTTTGCCCATTTTTAAACCAGGTTATTTGTTGTATGCTGTTGACTTCCTTATAGTTTGTAGATATTAATCCTTTATCTGATATAAGGATATTAATCTCATAAGGAATTTTGTTTGGGAATATTGTTTACTCCCATACCATTGACTATTCATTCTGTTGATTCTTCACAATTTCATGCAGAACCCTTTCAGTTCGATGGAATTTCATTTGTCTGTTTTTGTTTTGTTGACTAGGATTTGGGGGTCACATGCAAAAAAATCATTTAAACGCAGTGTAAAGAAATGTTTTCTTTATGTATCATTTAAAACCCACTTAATTTAAGAAATAAAATAAAATATGAAAAATATACCACCAAAAGAATTCCTATTAAAATTATTTTTAATAAATATTGGGTTTTTTAACTACTTTAGATAAAAAAGTTAAAAATCAAACAAAAGATGAGATCAGATCAATAATATAGCATGGATAATTTATTATTGTTTGGTAAATTCATAGTTGTATTTAATCAGATAAAAATAAAGATCATCATTTGGCATTTTATGCCAGAGGTCATTGCAGAAAACATTTGCCGCTGGTTTTACTGGTTGTTTACATATTGTTCTGAGAAAAATGATACAAGGTCCTTGAGAGACCTTTGGCCATTAAGTACATCCCATGGTTTCCAGTGCTGTTTATCCAATAAGACAGAGAACTGAGAGTAATATGTTTTAAAAAGCTTTCCTCTCTGAAATAAATATGCATTTTTAAAAGTTGAAATATTTCATTTGTATCATTTAATGTCCATTTAGCAAGCAAATGGCTAATCAAGATTTTACTGCAAAAGGAAGATTCTGAAATGCCGTAGCCATTTTAGTACCACCACGTCATGTAAATTTTAATATACGTATCAAGTTTATTTTACATTAAATATTATATGTACACTGCATTATATAGCTTTGGAATGAGAATTTATACTGGTCCTGACAATTTAAGTGTGCAAATAAAATTTGAAATACATGGAGTTAAGATAAATAAATGTGTACCTAAGGCAGTGATCTACATCATAGAAGAATATAAAAGGAACACAAGACACTATACCATCTATTATTACTATGTCTTTTTAAAGAAGGTCCTAGAAATTAGAAAAATAAGGGCAAAGTCATTCAAGTGAAAGTACAATGAAGCTATCTCTTGCTCAACATATTCCTAATCATCATTCTAAAAAATTTTTCACTTTTGCATATATTATTTACACCACTTCTATATCCCCTCCAAAAGTAAACTGATTACAATTATAAATGTTAAAAGAGGCAAAATTCAGAAATACGGAGATTTGATTTCTATAAATTTCAAGGAAGTAAAAACTAATGTCAGGATTTCTTTCTCTGATAAATGAAACCTCAAATAATTTATTCAAAATACATATAAAATTATGTTTATGTAACTTGGTTATAATTTACAAATGTTGTTCGCTCAGGAAGCTTACTGAATATAACATATAAAACCATAATAAAAATTACTTTTTTCTCTTTAACATGATCATACATGATTTTTCACTAATGTGAAGGCTATGATTTTAACCTTATAATCAAAGCATTGCAAACAATAATGGAAATAATTGAGGCGATCTTTGCAAATATTATTTGTAAAAAGATATCACAAGGAAATATTTTATGTGTAAACTGTAAGTCTTTATTCTTTTTACTCGTTGGGAGTTTGCTTAACTTTCTTATTTCTTATTCCCTTTAACTCACACTTTCTTCCTCTCCAAAGTCCTGTTAAAGATGCTGTAATCCTGGCTATATAGGAAAGTCTGTAGCTTGATTCTTGGTGCAGAACAGCAACTTTCCCCTCCCTCCCTCCCGTCCTTCCTTCCTTCTGTCCTACTCATGGCTACTTCCTTTGTAATGCTGGAGTAAAATCAGTGATTATAGATTTTGATAGAATTTTGAGATTAAGAAATTTTCTGATGTCAATAACTTATTTTTTGCCCTTTGTAATTTTGCTTCTTTTATTATATTCTTTCATTCACAAACACCGTATGCAAACATAGACAAACCAATTAAAATATTAAAGGTTAGTCTATATGGGTCAATGCTGGTGATATCAGCATTTGATTTACATTGTCAAATGATATATTAGAAAGTGATTTTTTCGAATCAGGGTCTCTGTCTATGTAGTTCAGGCTGGCCTTGAACTTACTTTGTAGCCCAGTTTTTGTAACCTCAAACTCAGGACAGACGGTGCTCCTGTCTCAGCCTCACAAGTGCTGGTTTGCATGCATGAGCCACTGCACCTGGTTAAATGATTTATTTTTTTAACTGATAAATATTGTTCTACTGTAATTAATTGATTTCACTCCATATATCCATACTAATCTGTCCTTTCTTTAAATTTAAAAATTAGGGTTCAAAAATATTCAAAGTGATTTTTTTGCCTTTTCTTATGCATCTAATAAAATGTCAAATTTTAAAAATTGAGTAAGTAAGGAATTATAATCAAATACATGGTTGTTTTAGTACTTTGGGATCAAAGCTCAAGAGAAGTGAAACAAAGGCCTGTTGTTAAGTCATGCAGGATATTAGTAAATAAATGTATTATTAATACATTAATAAATGTACAGCTAGTCCCTGAATTACAATGTTTCAATATGTGATATTTTTACTTTATCATGGTACAGTGTGATCATTGCCTAGTAGAAGCCACACGTATAATCGTGAACTTGTGTCCTCCCGGCTGGGAGAGCATGCACAATGCTCTCTCACAGGGCCCGCAGGGCAGTGGCTGGAATTCCCAGTCACCAGCTCCCCAGGAGGGGGTGCCACAGACGCCCCACGGCCCGTGGTGCTGGCAGGGGTTTGGACTTGTGTGCTGTGTGGCATCTCCGCGTGTCCACAAAACTCCTGTTTTACAGGTATTCTGTTTTACACGTTCAGTACAGTATTCAACAGATGACGGGACATGCAGCACACTCTTATAAAGTAGGCTTTGTGGTAGATGATTGCTCCCAGCTGTGTCTAATGTAAGCCATTCTGAGCATTTTTAAGCGGAGCTGAGCTAAGCCATGCGATTTTGTAGGTTAGGCATATTAAGGACATTTGTGATTTACAACACTCAACTTACACCAGATATTTTAAGACTTAACCCCATCAAAAGTGAAGGAGTATCTACACTTGTTAATTTTATTTTGCTACTGGAAATGTCATATTTAGTTCAATTGGAAGAATTTATTATGCTTCAGGTGGTATGGAAACAAACACTGTGATCAATAAGTAAATAAACAGATATGTTTTGTACAAAATTAAAATTGAGTATTTATACTTTGAGATATAATTTTATCAAATTACTAAACTAACAAACTACAAAGGAAGAAGTATGCAGCAAGTAATCTAAAAACTATCAAAATCATATTAAAAGTTTTTAAAGCGTATTCAATTTTATTTTAAAGTTTGTTAAAGGATTTTTTCTTTCTTCATTGCATGTATCTTTCCAGTTTCATTAAATCTCTATTTTTCCTTCTTAATAGCCACCTATTATTTCACTCCTGTTCATTCTTTTTTAACTTTAACAATCAACTCCACATTCCTTCAAACACTGAATTCTGTTGCTTCTGTACATACCCTTAGTAATAATTTGGATCCAATCGAGATAAAAGAAGTATAGGAAGAAAGCAAGTTTACTATGGAAGATTAAATCCCAGTTGTTGACATGAGCAATTCATGTGCCTCAGTAGAATAGGTATATTTAAGATTTTCAGCAAAACTTTTTTCCTGGTGGTTTCCCAGATGGCTATGTTACATATTATCCAATCACCTCACACTGCTTGCTCTGGAGTAAGTGACTGTGAATAAACTAATGACTGTCTCCCCTGGAATTTTTGAGTTTGTGACTGTAAGGGATTGCAGCCATCTGTCTCTAGTGCCTGAAGGATTTAATCTCAATGGATTTTGGAAGCCATATGTACTAGCAGTTATTTTATCAGAAAGCCAAAATAAGCACTAGTTTTCAGAACAAGCAAAAATAGGAAGTCAGTTGCTCAGAGATAGAGACTAATAAAACAGAAGGTTTCTCAAGGGCTGCACATATTCCTGAGGCCTGGAATCTCTTTTTAAATTTTGTTCAGATTTTCCGTGTTCTTATAATGATTCCTGTTCACATCTATGGATTTGTATTATGATTTGGGCAAATATATCATAAAAAGGAGTGCAAATATATCGTGGGCTGGCATGTCTGCCTGGGTTTGTCAGCTAAAATTTATAAGAAGCGCGTGTAATCAGATCGCCTCAGTCCACGGTGGCTTATTAGAAAGAGAGAGCAGATAACAAGGAAAGTCCTTCTCCATAGTCCTGGCCTCCAGCAAAGGTTCTCTACTCACCCATATTCTGCTTGGGATTGGGGAACTGCTTAGATCCACCGTGGTGATTCTTGATTCCAGACCCATTTCTTCTGCTTCTTCAGCAGCTGCTTCTTCCCATTTCTTTGGCAATGCCCTTTAATATAAAAATTAAAAACTAGCAATGTATCCATAGAATTTCAGTTCCTTGTAAATATAATGTGTGCCCAGCCTCATGTTAGATTAGAAAGAAGCTCCGGTACTGACACAGTTCTGTCGGTACACCAGGCGTTAGAGTATCACTAAAAATGAGTGTGAAATGGCAGGGAGGCAGTATTACATCTGTATGTACTCACAAAACCTGTTTAATGGTCTTCCTTTTTGTTCTTTTTTAACTGCTCTTTATGTGCTCTTGGTTTCTACCCTTGGTATGTGCTATTACTTGCCCTATCTAGATGTTCATAAGCAATCACATGCTTTACATTATCATCTTAGCAATTCTGAAATGGGTATCATCCAATCGGACTTTTGACAGAACTGCAAAATGTTGATGTAAAACTTCTTAGTGAATATTTATGCCCAGATAGTTCAGCATCTCAATTTAACATATTTAATATTGAATGTACTATTTTCAAATGAACCTCTCTCCTCAAACACTCCTACTCATAGAGTTACCCCAGCCTACAATTTGATGACAATACAGAAGTCTCTTTTTCTGTTATTTGCAACTAATTACTAGATCCTGTGAGTTGAATGCTTCTAGATTTCCAGACTCTTCATCCCATTGCTCATGTCATAAGTATTCCCCAAATCCCCCCTCATTTAGATTACTAAGGGCAGAGAATACAACTCAGGATGTTGAGATCTGAGGCCAGAATACAGTTTTCAACTTCTAGCTATCATACTTACTCTACAACTTTAATTTTTCTGTACTGTAATATACTATAATGGAAAACAGAAAAAAAAATCACAGTGCTTACATCACAAGTTCACTGTAAGGATTAAATATGAACCTATGTTTAAGTGCATAGACATAGTTTAGTAGTTGAGTAAAAGCTTCATTGATTTTGGTTTATATTGAACTTCAACACTCCAGTTTCTCCAGTTCTTCAGGGGTTTCCCCCCCGATTATCAATCCAAAACAAAAACTTGACCTCTCCTAAGCGCTCTAATTGACTTTAGTTACTTTCATCATAATATTCTGACTCAGTACGTGTCATGGTTTGATTCATGCCTGCTAATCCTGCATCATCTATCAGGAACTGAGGCTTTGGAACAATGACTTAATCAGGTTTTCCTGCATATACCTAGCTGGGTCTTATCTGAGGCTTTCCTTAACATGTGCTCTGCTTTCTTCCTGCCTCTCTGTTGAGTTTCCTCTTAATCTCTCTAAGAAATCAGACTGATTCATGCACTACTCTCAACTATTCTTTGTTCATTTCTTCCTCTGATTTTGTGATATCTCTTTCATGAATAGCATTCTGAAGAAATCCCGTATTTCAAGACTTCCTGCATTAATTGATTTTTGCATTGGCCCTTGATTTAGGGTTTGATATTAAGAGAGGATCTGCAAAGTAAGCAGTTTTGTGTTTTGCTATAATCACAGGGAAGTTATTGAGAGGTCTGAAGCAACACAGAATCAGCCTGAAATGGCACTTTAAATATATATCCAATTAGGGAGAATGGAATAGATTAAAAGAGGATCTCCAAATGGAAAATGGTTTTAGTTCAAGTCTCTATTTTTTTCATGGTTCTCTGTGGACAAAAACACCGAAGGATTCTGTTTATTAAGTAATTATGTCCAACCAGCGGAACAAAAGCAGTTCATATGGCCTCCAACAAATATCAGCATGTTTCCCTTGAAAATTTAAAACACCCTAAGGGCCAGTCCAGTGAGTTCATGTGGTATCCCAGTGCTCCTTGCTCATATTGCTTAACCATAAGACTGAAAGTACATAAATGGGAAGACTTGAGACAAAAGATCATGTGGAATAGGAGTAAACAAACTATAACCTTTGGCCTCAATCTATAAAACAAGTCTTATTTAAGTACTGCTATGCTCAACACTTTATATACTATCTTGAAGTTAGAATAGCAGAACTGGGTAGCTGGTACAGGGTCTATATGCACCATAAAGTTGAGAATGTTTACCATCCCATCTTTTACAGGAAACACTTTTAGCTTCTGATTTAGAAGGATGATTCAATTCAAAGTGTGATATGATAAGGGCGTGGACAATGACACAGGCCCCGAAATTCAGTGTCATTATATTGAATTAATAGACTTCTGAATATCTCCTATATGTCATGTGTTCTTGGGAAACTATAAGAGATTTGTCATGATGTTCAAATGTTATGGATTAAATTTGAAATCATGGCTGCTTGATGTGTATAATTTTTTCCTAAGATCTCTTATTAAAATGTGTCAGAAAATTTTATTTCTATCAAAGATCAATTCCTTAATCAGACAATAGGTGATGAGGAACAAAGATAATTCTAAAATGTGTCCTTTCAGACATTGAAACCCATGGAAAAGTTGATTGTTGATATCATCAGAGAGAAGATTGCAAGCAAGGTTTTAAGAAAGGTCAATTACCATTGTGATTTTAGGTAATGGATATGGAAATCCACCTTAAAATCATATTCTACTGGACTTGCAAGCTGGTCATGATATGCTAACTAAGGAGAAATTGCTTTCTCTTTTCCATTAAGAAGAAGGCTTGGTATGCTTTTCCATTAGAAAGCATCATATTTATGGATAATTGAAATCATTCCTTTCCTATTTAAGGATAATTACAGATAACAGAATTAGTCCCCAGAACTATCTGTCCTTCCTTCCCCCCCCAATCTGTAACCTTGATCAGTCATGATCCACTCAGCATAACTTCAGAATATCAAAGTATTCTGCAGGTAATCACTCCAGATTCATACACATAATCGTGAAGGTGGTTTCTGCAATATTTTTGTAGGATTAAGATGATACCTGAGTTAGAGATAAATATAAATTAGTAGACACAATAGATAAAATTCAGATGTGAGCTACTCTATAACCTACAGAAAAAGCCTATATTTTATATGCATGAAACATGTGTGTCTCTTGGGCCGCAGATGTAGGTCAGTGTTAGAGCATTCGCCTAGCATGTGCAAGGCTCTGGGTTTGATACCTAGCATGGCGCAAAGAAAAAAAGTGTATGTGTGAGTGAGAGAGAGAGAGAGAGAGAGAGAGAGATTATAAACACATAGAAGTTCTCTATCTGTATTTTGCTACGAAAGAAAAATAGAAAAAAAAATTATTTTTGCTGTAAAAATTAAAATTTCATCTTTTTCTAGATTAAATAACTTAATCTATATTAATAAACCAATAAAATTTCCCTATTGCACTTTCAGCAAATTATTCGAAACTCTTATAGAGAATTATTTGCTTGAGGTATTTCTTCTGGCTATTTCTTTTATTTCTTCTAGATGTTGCTGCTGGAGTATTTCTCAAACAAACAAAAAAAAAGAAGCTCAAATCCTTTCATTTTTCCACAGACAAAAGAGTTTTCTTGCATCTCAGACTTATTAATGAGTATTGTGATGTTCCCAATCCGACTGCAGGTCCAGTGGCAGACTTCTTGCTTGAAATTCCAATGCTTATGTGAAAATGACGGATGGAGGATTTCTAGGTTCTGGTCGTCTTGCACAGCCAAAAGCTGGGGGGTGGGGGGGGGCAGCTTCCTGTCCCCGCACTACTGCTCCGCCTCCTGCACCTCTGCATTGCTTCTTCCCAACCTCTTCCCTTAGAGTCAGCTACACTCTCTGCACAGCTATCCTTCATGCCATTTTCTGTTCACATCCATCTCTCCAAACACTGAGGCATTCTGAACAAATTGTGTCTTAGAATACTATTTATCTCTCAGACACCATTGCTTTTTGACCCACTGGAAGCATCTTGTCGCCGTTGATGTCTTTTCTGAGTTTCCGAAGCTTTCCAGCATGTCACTGCCACCCCACAGATACAGGGACTTCAGCTATTTCCCCGTTTACTCTTCCCCCATGGTCACAACTTTTTACTATTACGGCAGAGGCTAGTTGCTCCTGGCTTTGCACAAGATACCTTGGTTTCAGACATTGTCTACAATTTATAAATACTTTTTAACCCAGAGAATATTTTGAGAAGAATTTTATAGTCCTTGCAGTTCAAGAATCAGTAATTACTTTCCAACTGTTTACATGCCAGGCCATTTTAAAGTATTGCCTGAGAACAAACAATTTTTCATTAGTGACTTGTTTACTAAAAAATTGTAATGTGTTTTGCAATAAATTTTTCCATTGCTGTAGACAGATTATATTACTCAGGTTTTTTTGTTTGCTTGTTTGTTTGTTTGTTTTTTGGTACTGGGGATTGAGCTCAGGACCTTGCATTTGCAAAGTAGGTGGCAGAACTACTGAGCTAAATCCCGGGCCCTATTACTCAGTTTTAAAATAAAACTTAATGCTTAAAAATCTTATTTAAAGAATATAGTATATTTGCAATAAATTATCCTGAATTGGAGATATCATGGGTACGAATTTTACATGTAAATATGAGAGACATAGTTTCAATTAGATTTCATGACTATGAATCAGAAAATTGTACTCATATTATCATAGTCCCTATAATATATGCAAATTGCAAACATCATTGAACTGAAATTTGTTTATTTTGAAAAATTAAGTCATCTTGCTAATATTGAATCTTGTGTTTCTTTTTTATATGACATATTTATTGTCCCATTAATGTAAACTTAAATTAAAACATGGATAAAAGAAAAATGTATTAAAAGTATTTTTCCACAAGACAAAATTTTCACTTTCTGTGAAATGGAAAACATTGGAATTCAAATTTTCAGTTCAATTCTAAAACAAATATGTAAAGCTGGCTAGCTTTTTGGCAGTAAGTATATTCATGGCAGCAGATTCATGGCAAAATTTTCTAACCATGGCTGAATAAAATTAATAACTATCCTTTCTCCTTTGATATTTCTTCTAATTTTGTATTTGGATAAAAGAATAAGGAGTGCTTTCAATCAATTTTTTTTCAATTATGAAAACTTCATACCCAAATTTTGTTTTCATGATAAATCCTTTGAGTTTTTTCCTCCTCTTGTTTCACTTTCTCTGCTACTAATCCCGACATTAGTGCTAACTGCATTTTTGCCAAAGTAATTTGTTTAGTACATGTGCATATATATGTTCATTACTTTTCAGCGTAATGGGGTGGGAAGAGGAAGATATCTTTACAATCAGGGAAATGGCCATGATCTTAATTTTAAAAAGTGGTATTATTTAAAAAGTGGTATTATTTACAATGGAAAGAGCAGACATCTCTAACATAAATCAGTCAAGACTAATTCATCTTCATTAAATATTTTCTAGATACTTTAGAAAAAATAGTTTCTCAGCCTTGACCTATCTATCCAATGAATTGAGAAAGGTTTTTATGGACAGTTTAACTATAGGAAGCTAGAACAATGATCTAAGTAAAGAAATTTTTAATGTTGTTGTCAGGATGTATAAATCTACATGTTGTGTCACAAATGGCTTTTCAGTGCCTGTTCTCAGCTTCAGTGCAGAAATCCTGTGCTGAGCCTCGATTAGCTGAACAAAATAAGTGGCAGGGAAAGATATGGAGGTCATGCTTATTTGAACCCCAAATTTTATTAATTACCATCTGTTAACCTCCTAGAAGATGAATGTACTTCTTTTATAAAAGGTATCTTTCTATTTGGAAGATAGTTACTGTTATTTTGCTGGATGTGAGAACTAACACTGTAGTGAATAAATATTAGCCGGATATTTATTTACTTTGCATGTTCAATCATCACCAGCTATATATCATATAGAAATAAATATTTTTATACTTTATACTTTTTTATTTTTATACTTTTTACTTATATTATCGTTGTCATTGAGGACTTTTATTGAGCCCATTTCCTTACAGATTTATGTCACATCTTTCTTCTGAGCATTTCAGAATCCAAACTATGGCCTCAAGTTTGAACTCCTGACTTCAGATGTTTTCTCCTCAAAGACAAACTTCCCCCTGCACTACTTTTGTTCACAAACTTATAAAAATTCCCATGCACCCAAATTTGATTAACTATCCCATTTCTTATGTTCCTACTTATTCTGGCTCTTGAATTGTTTATTTAAATCTTACTTTTTTGTCACAACCCAAATCATCCTCCTGAGGTCCCATTAATGGACTTAATCCAGTTCCTACAGTGATGAAAACACATCAGCTACAGGAAAGGAAATGTAAGTTTTAGGAAAACTCTTTGGGTAAAGTAGGCTACAGTAAGAAAAAGTAAAGGTGATACCAGAGCATGGATCCGACAAGCCTCTGGTTCGAAAAGTTCAAAAACAGTTCCAGTTACTGGTGCTAAACCTAGGTGAGGGTACGTATTGATATTTTAAAAAGTTATCTGAGAGGGGTTTTTTTTTTTTTTTGTACTGGGGATCGAACTCGGGACCTTGCGCTTGCGAGGCAGGCGGCGGAAGCACTGAGCTAAATCCCCGGCCCTCTGAGAGGGTTTTTAAATTTTTAATATTTGTCAATTTAAAAATTGCAACTTAAAAAAAAACATTATTTTGACATTTTAACACACAAAGGAAGACTTTCTCTCCTGTACCTTTAACAATCACTATGTTGGATTTTCTCTCACCCCTTTAAGACAAAACAGAGGTTTGCCACCAGCTTCTCTCCTGGACAAAGCCTGATGCTGAGGCCAATCAAGAGGCTCACTGTGATTTGCTATACTCTGCAGTCTACCGCCGCTTTGCACTGTCCATCCGCCGCAGACGGCGAGCAAAGCACTGTAAAAACCCGACCTTAATGTAACCTGAGTATTTAACTAGAATAAGATTCTTTATAAGCCCCCATAAATAGCACTTGTAATTTGGTTCAATTAAAGTTTTAGTGGCCATAAACTAGGAAGACTGATTAAACCCAGGCATGATTAAATTCAAATCAGGTATTTAGCAAGTCTCTTATCCTTTCTAAGTACCAGTTTCCACAAGGATGATGTGGTATCGATACTGCCATCTCAGAGGTGGTTCTGAGGACTTTGTATGCTATTGTTTGAGACACGTTCAACACATTAAGTACTGATCAGGAGATGCGAACCATAATGTCAGGAATGGTCAAATTCAACATTGTGTGGGGGAAAAAAGAAGAGCAAAATCAGTCTCCTACATTACAAATCCTTCAACCTCACCTCTTTGGCAAGTTGCATTTTGTCCATAAACACAGGCAAAAATAATTTTATATACAATTAAAATGAAAGGAAGAGAAAGAACACATATCCCCAAGAAGAATAAAATAGATAATTGGATTCTAATATATGTTGAAATACTATTTTAATATTTGTATAAAATACTTGCTGTTTAAAGAGAATGTTGCAATAAAGGAATAAAAGAACTTAGAATATCTTCTCATGAACTTGAATGCAAATTACTTTTCCTAATGGATTTTTAAGTTTCTGCTGCATTTTAAGAACACTGCTTTTACCTTCCTGACTCGCTCTTTTATAAACAGAAGTGAGAATACAGTTGATTCTCTTCCTTTCTCTACTTGTTCTGTCCTTTTGATTACCAGATAAAAGCTTTACATCTAGAAGTACAATTCCATTGTTTGTAAACTATTTTTTTTCAGACTTGACTTTGGCAGAGCATTCGAGAGATTCTTTATAAAGGTGCTGACATTTTTGAATCACCAGCAGTTTAATCTGGGGGAAGGTAGCTGAATTAGACCTATTAACTTCAATTGGAATTGAACAATCATCCTGGGAAAGCTTGTCCAAGTGGAAATGAGTATAGTCAAATTTCAGGCAAGGGATATGAGAACATCTGAACGATGCGATCCAGAGTGCTAGAATCTCATCTATTAGGCACGCCCAGAAGCTTGTTTCAAGCCCATATAAACAATGAAAATAGCTGAAAGACAAAATAAAAAGAGGTTTGGGATGTCCCTGGGTATTTCATTTAGAGGAGAAATGATTTAAAGTAGCCATAAACTACCCTTAACAAAATCAGATAATGTTAGGATGGGTTATATTTAGTATAGAAGTCACAACTCAATATTTTCTCAAAATGTGGCTGAATTAGTCCTTAGGGGTTTATAGATTTACCATGCTATAGACAAAGGGACATTTTTAAAAAATGAACAAATACTCTCCTATTGTTAAATATCTGAGGGAAATTGACATTTAAAAGGCCTAGTTTTTCCAATACTTTTGCAAACACATAATTGATTTAGCACATAACTTCTGTAAATCCAAAATACTATGTGTGAATTTTATTTTATTTTCTATCTTTAGGAGAAGCGTACATCTATGTTGTATAGCTATCCACTTCCATAGGCAGGTATGCACGTATCCTTGTATCAATTAATTTAGTAATCTATAGGTTTGGGGACTAATTTTTTAACACAGGATAGTGAAATGGTAATACTTTTGTGCCTAGAAACTCTCCATTTCTGCCATGTGAGGATTCAGGTCACTCCTTGTTCCAACACGAAGTTCAGGATTCTCTTAGCACTGGTAAACAGTAATACCTTGAGTTACAAGTAACTTGTTCTGTGAATGTTCTGCAAGATGAGCAAATAGTTCTAATAAATTTGAACTTGGTAAACAATCAGTGTCTTGAAATATGAGCAGTACATGACATCGAACATCACATCTGAGCCAATGATTCATTTCCTCTCTCTCTCTCTCTCCCCATCTCTCTGTCTCTCACTATGGGATTGTGGGTGATCATCTCCCAAAAGCAAGAGGTTATGGAGGAGATCTCGTCTGCAAAGGAGGAGAAGGAACAGGAACTTCTCACCTCAAATGAGGTTAAGGAGATGTGTAAAATATTGAAAACAGTGCAAAATCTTGTAGGAAAGCACCACCCAAATAATAAGGCTGTAGCAGTGTGGGTGATGGATCTGTTTATCAACAATGCAATGTCACTTTTCCGTGAAATCCTCAAAAGGAGGCAGGTTCTTTGTTAAAGTGCCATGAAAAGAAAAAGATACCATTGGGCCCAGTGATTCCCTTAGTGATAGTGAAAGTCATCCTACACAGTAACTGTTCTCCCTTGTCTGCCTCACACCAGCCATGAAGATTTTCCAAAGCAACTACAAGTTAATTTGTTTATCTTTATATTTTGTATTTTCTATATTATTTTGTATTACATGACAATATTGTAATCATTTTTGTATGAATATTTTTCAGTTGTGGAATGAATCATCCGAGTTTCCACTATTTCTTATGGGGAAATTCACTTTGATATTCAAGTACTTTAGATTACAGTCATGTTTCGAGCATATAAATTATGCTCGTAAATCAAGGTTTAACTGTACTTCCTAATTTCTACTAAACACATGCCCCCCTCAAGTGAATAGAAGAAGTAAGTGGAATCTTTCAGAGGTATGAAGTTAAACTATAGAGTATGTGGTATAAAACAGGGGAGTAGAACAAGTCATGGAACTAGTGGATCTAGCTTGCTTCCACACCTCTACTTAATGTATGAAGCTCTTGTGTGATTGTGGAGCAACAAATAACAAGCAAACACTACCATTTCATGAAGGTGATACTTTAGCAAAAGCTGGAAGAGGTCATGTGATGATAAGCTAAGGATGCCAAACTTCGAAATTTGATAGAAATGTAATAAATTAGCATCTCACTTCTAAGAATGCAGGATTTATGAAGTCTCTAAGCAATGTAACCACAAAAGTCAAAGGTATATCTGAGGGTCAAATGTTCACTTTGAAGAATTGAATAATTCAAAAAGAGATGTGTGTATTACAAGAAAGGAGATAATGTCTTCACCAGCGATTGTACCTGTGATGTGAAATGCATTTCATAAAATGGCACCAGTTGTATTATATCATTAAATTCACTTCCTAAAGACAAGAATATGTTATTGTAGCATTTGCCATAGTTATCAAAGACATACAGAAAAGAAACACTCTAATTAAGCTTATTTTCCCCCCACTGGGCAGTAAATTATTGACCAAACTTAATTGATCTGGTCACATAGATAAACAGTTATATAATCCATTCCCAGTGAATTATTAACCTGCTTGAAGATTGTGGTAAACTGAAAGAATATATAAATACATAATACATATTAGTTTATGATTTAAAATTTGCTAATAACTCAGAAAATTTTATATAAAATGTCCAAACAGAAAAAGTAGAAAAATACATTTATCTCAAAGTTGCTTTTACTTTTAAAGAAAAGAGTAAAAGAAACACAATTCTTCTAGGAAATTGTATATATTTTATGATAAGCCTGCTCATATACTACCATAGAATATTATAGAATAAAATAGAATATAGAATCTTCAAGCAAAACCCCCTTTTAAAAAACAAAAAATCAACTCCACATATTGATTGTAAAACTGAATCTGTGCCAAAATTACTTGCTCATTTTAAGAACAATTTTTAAAATGTTAATATTATAAAATTAGTAATTGCAAATATTTTAAAACCCAAATTGATCTATGTGACTAATAATTTTAAAAATTCTTCTTTTATCATTCATATTGTCTTCTCCCCTCCCCTGAGACAAATTTCTGAATAATACCTGTTGGGGACTGGGCTATGTCACTCAGATCTCACAGTCTGGAGGTCAGTGTTATCTTGCCTTGGGAACAGGAAAGTATGCAGAAGGTCGCATGCCTCCTGGCCATTGGCAGAATGCCGATAACCCAGCGCTCCTGAGGCAAGACAGCATCTGTGGAGGACAGCTGTCCATATACAGGCATTTGGGTGAAGAGAAAATCCGGTTTCTCTTTAATCTAATCCTTACCCCCCCATTCTCTATAGTTGCTGTTCCATGAAGGATGTGCTACCCCTCCTCTGAGCTTCTCACTGCCTAGTAAAAGAAGGCCAACCCTGGAGTTTCTGCCTTGGAGCACACTAACCATAGACTAACCTCTGAAATTGTGTCAAGACAAATCTCTCACTCTTTAAATGGTGAATGTTGGCTATTTCGTCCCATCGATGTAAATGCAATGCAAAAGATGATAAAGAATACAGTTTGTGTTTAATCAAAGAAATTATTACAGTGAAAGAAACATTATTATTAATCCCCTTAAAATACTTCCCTTCACTTATAACACTTTTATCTCATTGTTTGCTACTCTGTGAACTAGCTCTGAGTGTCCTCTTTCCTGTCTTTGTAGGATGTAAAAAGAATACAGTGAATGCTGCTTCCAAAAACCATCTAACAGAAAGGCAGGCTCATAAAAACATTATGTTTTCCCATCCAAGCACTAACCAGGCCTGACACTGCTTAGCTTCCTGAGAACAGATGAGATAGGGAGCATGAAAGGTGGTATGGCCATAGACAGAAAAACATTATGATATGTCTTTGTCTAATTTATTCACTGGATCTGACATTGTGCAACTCCTGCTTCTACAATGTCAAAATGATCATGAACGACACAAGTTTTCAATCAATTCAGGACATCAAGACAGCCACAACAGGGCAACTCAGGAAAGAGAATTTATAGAACTACTTCAAAAAGTGCCAAGAATAGTGGAGGAAGTGTATTTGAAGCAAGGATATTGACAATATGTCTTTTACTGTAATATTTTTTTAAGTTGAAATCACCATATTTTTCAGCACACCTCAGAAGTGGACTTTTGGAAGGTCATTCAATCATGGGTTTGATATATTCATCAGTGGAATACTCCATTGATTAGTTCCTAGTTTAGAGTTCTATTAGGAGGTAGGAATTGATTAAAAGAGGTACATCATTTGCAGTGTGCCTTTGGATGGTGCATCTCCCTCCCCAGCTCCTTCTCTGTGCTTCCTGCTACTATGATATCAGAAACTTCACTCTATCCGCCTCCTCCACTATGCAGTTTCTGTTGTAGAGCTATTACCATGAATCCACTGAGACCTCTGAACAGTGAACCAAAATAAAACTGTTCTCTTTTAAATAAAAGGTGTCAAATATTTTGTTTTAGCAACAAGAAATCTGACTAATACAGAAAATGGTACCAGAGAAGTGAGATCATTGCTGGGACTGTATATGACCATGTGGTTTAGGAGCATTTGGAAATGGTTTGCCATAGGAGTTTGCAAAGCTTTGGCAATGTGAGTTAGAGAAGCACTAGAATGCTGTAAGCAGAGCCTGACATATGCTTCTGTCAGAGCTCCTAAGATCAGAATGCTGATAGAAATGAAAAAAGTAAAGGCCAGGCTCAGGAGGTTTCAGTTGAGAACAGTCTCCACTGGGAATCCAGCTAGAAACGATGTGTGTTACACTGTAGCAGAAAAGGTGCCTACATTTCGCATGTCCTGAGAATTTGCAGAAGACTGATATTAAAGCTGGTGGACTGATTAATCTGGCAGAGGAAATTTCAAGAGAGCCCAATATTCAGACTGTGGGACAGGTTCTCTTGGTTACTTTTAGCCAGATTTATAGGGAAAATTGAAGGCAAAATATTGGGCAGAAAAGTTTGGGCTGAAAGGAGCCACATGCAAATTTGGATCAAAAATGTGTTGCTGTAAAGATTAATACTGCTAAGAAGCCAAGTGCTATAATTTGCATTTGGAAATTGGAAACAATACATCTCAGGAAATGGCCTAACCACAACTGTGGTAAACTATGAAAGACTGCTTTGGGAAGAGAGCCCCCCAAGGCACACTGCTTATTCAGGCCCACCATGGGAGTGTTTCCCAAATTAAGCCATCCAGCCATTCAGAGTCTACTACAGCCATGTTCTGGGGGTGCTGGTTACTGCTCCTGCTGACAGCAGATTTTGGTGGTGTCTACATGATGCTGGTTTTATTGGCATGCACAATGCAAAAGCTGTGGGGTCAAGGAGGCTTCCTTCTAGATTTCAAAGAAGGCCAGGGGGACTAAGCAAGGTGCTCCTGAAAGGGCAATGCATAAAGCTATGGGAATGGAACCAAAAGTGTGATGGAGACTATAAGAAGTTGGAGATACCAGGAAAGGGGATCATCTGCTGAGGAAAGCTGCAGGCAGTGCATTGAGACAGCCCAAGAAAAAAGCCACTTGAGCTGCAGCCAGCAATGCCACAGGTATCAGGGAGCCCCAATGAAGCCTAGGGTCTTAATGAAGACAAAGATAAATAGTAAATTCAATGAGGCTTGCATCAGAGGCCTGAAGTCAAAGCTTTTAGTGAGCAGAGACTCTGAACCTCTGGATGTGGCAGTATTTATTGAGAACAAAGCAGCAGGGGACATATGATCAGGTATGTAAGTGATGATCGGACATGCTGACGTGAGTGAGGCCTAGCAAGAACAGAACAAAGCCTTCTTGCAAGAAGTGAATTTTAGGTTAATAGGAACTTACTCTTTCCCTAGATTAATATTAACTTTTTATAGAGGATGAGCAAGAATCATGGAGTCCAGCTGCAGATGCTATCAGCTAATACAGGCACCACGGTGTCATTGACCAAGATTGGTCTCAGCAGTGGCCAGTGGCATGTGGAGTTCTCTTTCTTCATGCCAGCTGCAGCCATTAAGCTGTGCACCTAAGCCTCAGACCAGCTCTGAATTATAAGTATAAGCCAGTTGTAATAAGCCAATTGAATATAATCAAAGCCTGCTCAACACCATCTTATGGTAGTCTCCTTCAATAGTGACAGTGCTTAGGAATTCACATCTGCCCACAACCTGCCCTGGCTGCTGAACATGGACCTACAGTATTTACCATTAGTTTTTCTGGGTTTGGGCCTTTTTATTTTTTGGTCCTATTCCTTTTTTATCCCATTGTTCCACCCCTTTGGGATAGAAATGATTACCCTGTGTCCTTATATGTTAGTTAGAAGTATTCAAACTTTATTTTACAGGGGATCCCAACTAGGAGTTTGCCTTGAGTATTTGCAGTTGGACTTTCCAGCACTACTGACACTATTAAGATGTTGCAACTCCTAGAGGCAAACTAAAGATATTTTATATAATTAGATGGACATGAACTTTTTGAGGTTCAGGAGCACAATGTTTGTTATACTTTAGATCTAGAAAGTCCTCCAAAATATCATGTGTTCAGAGGTGGGCTTTTTGAAGGTGACTGGATTCTGGGGTCACTATGCTCATCAGTGGATTGATCTCTGCATGAGTTCAGAGCTAAATGTGTTGTTGGAGTGTGCCCTACTTGGAAGTGTTGTGTCACTAGGGGACATGACTTTGGAAGCTATATCTCCTTCTCTGCCTTGTCCCTCCTCTCTCTGCATCCTGGTTGCCTTAAAATGAAGAAATTTCTTCTGCCCTGCTGTGCCACTTCTTCATTGGAATCACCGACTCTGTATGTACTGAGACGTGTGAACTGAGAACCAAAATAAACTTCTTTGTTTTCAAGTGATATCTAGAATTTTGTCCCAGTCTCAGGAAAGTGACTAATCCACAGCTTCAGAATTGTAAAGTGCAGACATCCCCAGAGGAATACCTGACTCATGTCACAAAGCTGGTAAACAAGGTAGGGCAAGAGTCCTATGTGCCAGAAGCAGAAAACACACAAGATGAAAGACATCTCATCTTACCCCTGATGCCTGCAGCTGTGTTGACCAGAGATGGTATCATACTCAGGACATGGGTCAGACAAGAACTAAAAGACTTCCAGTCCAAGTGAGATTTTCATTTCTCTTTTATTCTAATCTGATTAATGCAGTGAACTGATTAATGCAGTTAAGAATGCAGTTAAATATTTTTACAGTAATACTTTTTACGGTATTACTTTGCACAGTAATACATTTTAACATTTTACTTCCATATTTTTTACCTTATGCTATATGTTGGAGTTTCATTTTCACTTTTTTATTGTTTTTTTTTTAAATTCAAAATCATTCTTAGGGATGAGAGAGTTAAAGTAGCTGATCTGTCATCCCATTCTCTCCAAATATTGAGCAAGATAAAGATATACTGAAACACAGCAAAGTGATTCCATCTAAAATGCTTATGACCATGCCTACATCTTAGAATGCCTTCTTTGAAGTTTTATTTTTGCTTTTATTAGTACATGTTTAAGGTACATGACAATTACATTCATTGTGGAGAGTCGGTACATGGACACAACACATCTTTCCCTTCTCTTCTTCCTCTCCATCCCTTGGTTCTCTTCCTGTTTGCAAAAGATCTCTCTCCCCATTTCCAATTATCTATCTTTTATTTTGTTCTTTGAATTATTTATACTTTGAGTTTCTCATATAAGAGAAACCATGCAATTTTTAAGCTTCTGTGTCTAATTCTTTCACTTCACATTATCGATATTACAGAGTGTTTCTGGTAGACTACTGTGGTAAAAAAAATTTTTAGAATCTATGTTTATGGGACATGACTTTCTTTAAAATGACTTATGCCATACATTTATTTGTGGTATGCAATAAAGTATTTCATAGCCTAAACTGTCTGTATCTTTATTAGGGATCATACTAATCCCTCGGGCCAAAGAGTATGTGGCTGATGTAATGAATGAATCTTCAGTGGCCTATTCATATTCCTGGTTTGCTTATGTCTCTTAATCTTTATGTTCTTGCAATTATTAGTAAATGCTACGTATTGGGAAAGGTCTTGGATCAATTTGAATCTTTGTTGATAATTCAATCCTTTGTGTTGGTTCAATTTAAAATATCATTTAACTAAAAAAAAAATGCCTTGAAACAACCCAATGTTTAGGGGAATGTTTTTCTAGCAATTTCAGGCTTGTAATAGAAAAAGATACTATAGGAAAAATTATATTTTCTTCTTATTCATATGAAAGCTGTTAAGCAATATATAACTAAACTATTAAAAATGAATGAATTTCTTTTTAGAGATTAATCCAATCCCAGAATTTTATAATTACATTTTAAAATATCTCTTAAGATTTATTATTAATAGCCTTCCTTCAATTCAGTAAAACACATATTAGAGTGAGTCCAAAGTTGGAGCAATTATTTTTTCATGAAATATTTATTAGCATCTTAACTTTTTTGTTTTCTGAAAATTTAAAAGATTGGGGACTGTATAGTCTTATGTTAACATAAAACTTCCTACTTAAGCATACATGATCTTTTAAAGTGTACATGTCACAAAGTCATTCATCTCTTTTTAAATTACTAAGCCTCCACTGACTAGCCAACAGTTTAGGACAGACATCAAGGTGTTGGGTTTATTTGTGTGTCTATTTTTGCTTCATTTACTAAGGCATATCTATGGGAATCAATAGAGCTGTTAGCAAAAGAGAAATGAAAATGCAGAAGAGACATGATGGGCCCATGACGTCATGTAACAAATTAGTCATGGTGTCAAAGTGGCTGATCAGCTCTTGATGAAGCAGAAATTCTTCCAGAGACTGCAGAGTATAGAGGGATGAATTGTGGAAAGTGCTAGGGCAAGGAGGTAAGGTGTTTGAGTTGTATCTGTTTTATCAGTGAAACATGAGGGGCATCACAGTTTGAGGTACGTACTGTAGGCTTTGGTACTGGAGTCTAGGGAGAAAAATGAATTACTATCTTTTTTAAAGGTTTGTTAAGTAAAGCATGTCTAAGTATTCTTATTATAAACTTCAATGCATAAATCTTTAAAAAATGTGTTGGGTAGAAGTGAGAGTACCAGAGCGGTGAGCTGGGAACCAATGAACATAAATCGTAGCCGCATTATCTTCACCTTGCTTCACCTTGCTTTAGTCAAACCCAATTGTTAAAGAATCGAAACCTTATTTTTTGCTAGCCTGATGACTATTTGACATAATAGTATAGAGTTTGAAGTAAAAATCTAGAAAACAATTCCTTACTTGCAAACATCTTTAGATAGGTGCGGTGGACAAACCCTGCACTCAAAGGGGAGTGGGATCAGCAATTCTCTTAGTCTCCCCAAAGTGTGTCTTTGAAATCATAAATCAAGAGCATACCAGATACAGCAAAGACAGAAATAATAGCAAGATTTATTTTTTGGCTGTCTGTCTTTGCAAGAGTATTTCAAAAAGTATTAATGTGGGGGGAGATCAGATTTATATATAGGACCAAATAAATATTAATGTCCTCTTCTACAGTTCACTTTTTGGTTTGAGTCAGATTACTAAGAAGTGGCATCCAATGGTCTATTATGGATGGATAGGTCTTCTTTAAGGAGATAGAATTGTTTGTGATAAAGACAATCAATCATCTTCATCAATCTTTTGAAGTACTAGTAAAACACACACACAAATCTCAAGCCTTATAGAAAGCAATGTTCACCCAGGAATAATAGTAACAATTATCTGGGTTGGCAATTTAAATACTACAAGACCTGCTAATAATAAAGTAAAGTTTATTCCTTATTTCCATCTATAATAAAATGTTATGGTATAGAGACAGACCTGAATATATTATCTTGAAATCACCATAAATATTATTTCCCTTTCTACACACATTAAAATTAAATATTTTATGTCACTAAATAATACAAAATTATGCAAATAGGCTCTTTCACACAGGTATAATTTTTAGCACAATTTATATTTCATATATTTAATAAGTGAAAAAGAACAGTTATTCTTTACTTTTAGAGCTCTTATGCTTAGAACTTGCAAGCAATGTTACTTGAGAAACATGTATAATGATCATGCACCCGTTAGCTTTGATAACAACATACCATACACAGATTTGTATATATGTAGAAGCTATAGTAGTGTATTTTAAATGATTATTCTAAGGGGAAGCTGATTATTTCCAGAAGAAAATGTCCAAACAAGGAATAAAATCTTTTTAGAAAACTGTATCTGGGAAACAAAGCAGCCGGCTGGGAAAACTTTCTTCAGAAGAGCAGATATGAATTTTTCTTTTCAAATGATGTGAAAAAGTAGATACATTTTGAATACATATGCAAAAAAAGGATCAGAAGCTTTAGGAATATTTAAAATATACATGTTCTACATGAGTATGCACATATATTATAATTTGAGAAGAAGAAAAAAACAACACAGGACCTTGTGAAAATCATTTCTTCTATATATCGTTTTGTATATAAATTTACCCCAAAATAGATATTCTAGAATATCTCCAACACAGATCTCTCAATTTGACTTCAAATATAAATAAATATGATGAATATTTTTAGAGATAGTAACTTTACATGTCTTTAGGCATCACATACCCCTCATATTTGTTTCTCTCATCAAGAATCAGACATAAATATGAAAATTGCATTACTCTTAGCCGGTGAATAATTCCACCACAGTTAGGTCTTTTTTTCCCCTTACTTAAAACAGGAAATAATAATGTTTTATTTCTATGCCACAAGTTCAGCTGCGCTGTAATAGTTATTTTCCTCCAGGATATGAAGATACATAAGTAGTAAAGTAGAAAACACACTAACTTTTTGACTGATCTCAACTTTTTAGTACAAAAAAGAGCTTTCATCACAGTGCAATAATGAAATGCTCAGGTTTTAGTTATTATGTAATCAACTTTGATGTACTTTCATATAACTGACACCTATTTACCCACAGAACTTTTATCTACTCACAAGACTCTTACATATCTTAATTAATAGCCCAACCAGTGTAGTTACTGAAATAATGTCAAAGTTAAACAAGGACACTGCTCAATGCATACTTTCATATTATAACTTCGCTAATATTGATTTACAAGATTAACCAAGTAACTACTCCTTTAACATAATTATAATACAGTAACATTACGCTCACTTAGGAGACAAAGCACAGCACTGTGATGTGTGTGAACCAAGTGAAATACCTTAGTCTACCCCTTCATTTACTACTTTATAGAGATAAATTGCTCCTGTTATTTGGTAGCACTGATGTGGTTGAGACAAGGTTATCTGGACAAAGCCTTGTTTTTGTTTTTCTTTTGTCTTGGGGTGTCTTTTTTCTACTGAATGCATAAGGGTATTATGCAGGGAGGAGACACATGAAGGCCAGTTTTCAAATCCAGTGCTGGTAGATTAACACCTAGAGGTCCATTAAGCTGTGAACAATTTAGGAAAATGTTAGTAGTCCAACTTTTCACCTGTACCTCCATAGCGCCTTCTGAGGGCACTCTCTGTCTTGATCATTTGTGAAGAAAGCTACTTTATCCTGGAGTCAATGAATGGTTCTCTCTCTTGGTAGGCATGGGTTTTCCTATATCAAATTTTCAATCTCCTGGAAGAATTTTCACTGTGTATATGTAAAGTCACGCATTACAGGTAACTCTTGTACTTTCCTTAGCAAATAACAAAAAAAATTGACTTAGGAGAACAGTGGATATTTTATAATATTTTTGACAAGACAAAATTTAATAAATTAATATATTTAAGAAAAGCTCAAGACCAACAGGAAAGAAAGGGACAAGTGTTCAAAAGTAAACTTGCATAGTTTGCATGATGAGGCCTCAAACAGAATTCTAACTTAAAAATGGTCTTTCTCAAAATTGTAAACTCTCCTGGGAACTCTGCATCTGTCTACACAGCTTTGTCTGCACAAACTACTTAAAGTACTTCTGTTCCATGAATCCTTTCCCCTGACCTCAGAAATATGTTACCCTTTTTTGATTTCGCAGGCAAAGCACTATTACCTTGCAAACAGTTTGATCAGAAAACAAATCTATAGAAGCTGAACACTTAACTTGGTTTAAAGTACAATTAAAGATGAACTGAGAACATTTCTTCTTTTTTAACAATTGTAGATAGAATTGTAGGCAGACATTTGCAAGAGAACTATGGATTTTGCTTATCCTTATTTTCAATGATAACTAGATAGTCAATAACTAAATTATTTAACTTTTAATTTGCTTGAGTAAGAAAAATGGTTAAAAGCAGTAGGATAAGAAAGAGAAGTTTGGTTTGAATAACAACTCTTTAAAACTTAATTTTTCTGGAGAAATAAAGAAAAGTAGAAAATAAACTGCCTGTCTTATTTTCAAATTCTGTCTTCTAAGAGTAGAAGAAGAAATGGAACGAAAGTTATAACATAAGGATAAATCAGTAGGTGAGTTTCAGATTTGACTTTGAGGAATTTTCAGACATTATTTTTGGAGGAATATCAGAATTTAAAATATAAATACCCTGGTCAACCTTATTTAAAGGTAAACTAGAATTCGGATATCTGGGTAGAAAAAAAAATTGAACAGTGAAATTGCTGCAATAAAACATAGGCATGTGATACCCTAGCTTTTCTTATTTTAGTTTAATATCATTGTGGTCTGAAAATGTATTTTGTTTGATTTCTATTCTTTTAAATGTGTTAAAATCCAAAATATGGATGGTTTTTTGGGATCAGCTCAAACTGACTTCTTCACATACCTCAGCTCAAACAGGAAGTCAACTTGATCACAGTGTTATTATAAAGAACCACATCCCACACATAATAAAGTAATACTTATTTTTGAACATTTGTTAAATTGATCATACTGAATAGCTAAAAATGTCCCCAAATGTTGAAAACTTCAAAATTCAATTATAAATAAAAGAAGTCTCAAGTAAAATCAAAATATTCAAACTAAGTAAAAATACAGACAATTTCTGAAAATTTGTGGGATGTACCCTAAGTAGTGCTTAGATGATTATAATGCTATAACAGGAAGTTCATATATTTTTAAAAAACCAAATGCATAAAATGATAACCTATTGCTCTTTAGGGAACTACACAAAGCAGAACAGTTTAATCCTAAAAAGACAGAATAAAAGAAATGATAAAGAACAACAATCAATAACACTGAAAGCAAGAAAACTATAGGGAGAAATAATAAAGCCAAAAGCTATTTCTACAAAACGATTAATAAAACTGATTAAACTGTAGCTGTATTAACCAAGGGAAAAATATCAGATGAACATATTAATGTCAAATGAATGAAAGGAAATTATTACTTCTGATGCCACCGCAATTCAAATGATAATTAAAGAATGCATTGAACAACTTTATACTCACAAATACAATAACAAGTGAGATGAGTCAATTGCTTGAAATACAGAAAGCTGCCATTTGCAAAGGGTGACATAGATAGATCATCTTTGTAAGTCCACATGTCTTTCTAAACTGAATTGGTAATTAAAACT
Source organism: Heterocephalus glaber (assembly GCF_000247695.1). The sequence continues at coordinate 2,297,971 of NW_004624899.1, read as the reverse complement.
GACACGACCTCCCCAGCACCCGGGAGTGTGTGTGTGTGTGTGTGTGTGTGTGTGTGTATGTACGTGAACGCGGTACGTGTGCTTGTGTACATGTGTGCATTTTGGTGTTGCTCCTGGTTGGTGTTCTCTGGGATTTCTGGACTGACACTGGTGTCTGTCATTAATCTGAAAAGTTTTCAGCCATTATTATTCCAACTATCTCGTGCTCCATTCTTCTATTTTTGATATTCCAATCATGGTTATAATACATATTTTATTATTTTCCAAAAGTTACTGGTTGTGTTGTTTTGTTTTGTTTTTTTTCAGTTTGAGAAGAGTCTATTGATCTGCCTTCTAAGCTCAGAGATTTTTCTTCTTGGCAGTTTTGATTCTATTACTGATCCCATCACAGGCGTTCTTCATTCTTGCTGTAATGATTTTTTTTTTGGTACCAGGGATCGAACTCAAGACTTTGCACTTGCAAGGCAGGCATGGTTCCACTGAGCTGAATCTCCAGCCCTTTGCTACAATGATTTTATTTTCTACCCCTTCTTTTGGAGTATTTCTTGGAGTCCCCACATCTCTCTGTTATGTTGTCAGTTTTTCCTTATAATTCTTAATGTACTAGCTATACTTATTTTAAATCTTATCTGATAATTCAACATCAGCATTATACCAAAGTCTAGTTCTGATAATTCTTTGTCTCTTCAGCCTGGTTTATATGGACTTTATTATGCCTTGCAATTTTTAAAATTCAAAGCCAGATATGTTAGATTATCAGGTTGAGATAAATAAACCTGAAGCATGAAGATTTGGGCTAATTTGTTTGACAGTTGAGCTCTGCTTAAATATTCTTCTGTTGATAAATACTGCAAACCTCAAATTCCTATAGTGTCCTTCTCTTTGTCTCTGCTAACTTTGGGCTTCAGTAAATATTTCTTCTCAGAAAATGTCTGTGTCTTGAAGTTCTCTCATCCTTAATCTACTGCAATTGGAGTCTACCTGATGTGACATGGTGTTTTATTAGCAAGAAGGAGTGTGATAAACTCAGTCATTCAATGGTCTGGGGACAGCACAGAGGTACTGTGCCTGTCTATCATGTGCTTAGCATTTCAGTCCTCAGCAATACAAAGTAATTAATTAATTAGTTCTTTGCATGGCCTATGCGTTGGGCATGTGTCATCTGTAATTTTTCTCAAATAAAAGCAGTTTCTTCCCCCTGAGATTCTCCTCTTCTCTCCCCATCAAAATAGGTACTTAAGTGTCTGCCAGTTTCTCTTTACAGCACTTTCTGCTCCAACTCAGCAAGTTTTGTCAGTGCCACTCAATTTAACTACCTCTCCAAATTGCAGGTGAGCACTTCACCCTGCAACTTGAGTTTTTCTGGGGCATCCAAGAAAGGTCATTGATTTTCACTTTTTTCAGCTATTTTTATAAATGAGCAAGTGACAACCTCCAAGTTCTACATTTTGGGGTAGAAATAAAAAAGTAATCTCGTATATTTTTGAAATTTTTATTGTGCTTTTTGGTATTAAATATTGTCCTATTGCTCTTTGTGGCTTCTTAGTCTTGCTTCATATTGTTGATATCCTTTTTTGTTTATATTTATTACCCTGACTAGAACTCCTTCATCTTTCCATTTACCCTTAACAGCAATATACATATTTATCATCAGCAATATAAAACATGTGTGTAATATTTTTGTCCAGGTGCTTTTCTCACGTGTTTCTGCTACTGAAGGTGAGGCTGAGTACGCTTATCAAGCATGAATACTGAAACCTGGATTTGTTACCTTGACTTCAGCTAGACTCACTACAGTAAATCAGTTATATTCAAACAGACTTTAAACACAATCTTATACAGTCAAAGACTGATACAGGAACTGTACCATTATCTAACACGGTTTCAATGGTTAAAAAAATATTGTAATTCAAGAAATGATATGTAGTAAGGAAAAAAAGAATAATAACTGTTTATCATAAATTGTTTGAACTGTTTTATAGAGGTTAATTTTCACATTGACATAAACTATTTCTAGCCAACAAAAAAGTTCACAAAATTCCACAAACAAAACATTTCCTTTAGCAATGGAATTAAATTAAGTACTACTTTGTTGTGGTTATGATTTAATAATTAAAATTTTACTAATAATTTAATAATCATTGCCTATGATCTTCATTCATTCCTTTTCTTCTCCACAAACAGGTATTTATTGAGCTTTTACCATACTCAAATGCCTCCTTGAAGCCTGCTACAAGTTAACAAGAAACAGTTTCCTTCCCAAGTTCAGGCTGTAACACTCAGATGTCATAATTACCCTCTTTATTAGAGTGATTTCTGTTGTCATTGATGTCCCCAGCCTGCTCTGATGCTCCTCAATGGTGATTATGGAGATACTCACCACTGAACTGTCCTTGCCTTGTGATTTTAATAGATGATCTCTGCAAGCCGTCCCCCCTCCTCAGGAACATGTATTGGCGGGACAACCGGCAGAAAATAATTCTCCTCCTACATCTCATCCAGTTGTCCCACGGTAATCTACCTGCAGGGTAATCTACCTCCTTCTGGCAAGTTAACAAACGTAGTTTTCTCCTTCTGATGCTTTTCATCAGCTAGCCTTCACCAACAGGAAAATAAAATGTTCATAAATGTTTAATTTTCTTTTTAGCTATTAAACAGTATAATTTTTGTTATTTTTTTATTGTAGAGAACATATAGTAAGGGTGAAAAATGTTTTATTTTAAACTATTTGCTACAAGGTCAAAAAACATATTCAGAAAGAAAACTTTCGGGATTACTATAAAATATCTATGACAGACTAAGGCAAATAAAATGTGAATTAGGAAATCAACATTTTCATGGAGGCTTATTATAATTTAAATGCAGAAAAACTCACAATATAAATAACAAATTAGATGTCAAATATAAAGTTTTGACACATAAGTGAAAAGAGTTAACCGTAAAGAAATTTTCACTTGCTGGTAATAATATCTATGTAATATTCTGTTTACTCAAAGTTAGCTAAATACTTAATTTCAGATACATTTTTTTCTTACATATTTGAAAAAATTATATTGCGTATATACAAAATATTAGATTTGTAAATGATTAGCATATTGTTTTCTCATTAAAAATTTCCATCACTTTCAGTCTTTATGCTCATTATCATTCTTTTTTGCTAATGCTTTCAGCCCAGATTATAGGACAATTTCAATGATAGATACTAAAAACACCAATGTGGATTACATAGACACTGTCACAGTTCAAAGGGAAGGAAATAGAAATATCACAGTACCATAGGCTGACCATGATACTATATTATAAAAGACTATGTAGCCACAGGTCATTAGGAAGCAAAGTTTTTGGGGCAGGCTGTGAAAAAAGGCTTTCCTGCTAGGAAATATCTGAAACAACTATAGTTATACGGCCTAAGACTAATAGTGATAACTTCCGTGCTAGTAATGGTCATTTAGCACATGCTTACTCTGTGTTAAATAATGAGAGTTTGTATGAATCACTTCACTTAATCCGCATAAGGTTCTGCAATTATGACTTCTTTTAAAATGAAGATAAGTTTTGTGTAGATGTTCTGTTTTATATTTTCAGAGAGAAGAGAGAGTCAGGACCTTAAATTAGCCATCCTCCTGCTGGAGACAGGGTGCTGTTTCAACATTAGTCTCAAATATTATATCACCTAGTGACCTCATTAATTGCTGATTTATGAACACATAAATATGTTGAAGAATAAAAAAGTACATAATTCTAATTGTTTTTTTAATCAAGGAAAGATTTCTAAGTCACTTGCAATTTGTTAGGAAATGTAACTTTTAAAAACTGTGCTTGAGCTTTGTGCCTTTCTCTAATTTGCAATTTTGGTAATAAATGTTTACTATGAAAGCAAGAGATATATGAATCTGTTTTGGAATAAATAAGGAGTCCATCAGTAAAGGTAGTGTATTCTCTTTTGAGAAGGGCAGTAGGCTGGCTCCAACAAAAACTTATACATGTACTCAATTTCTAACCCTACATAATACTGTATACTTTTATAATAAAATATGACAAGTATTATGAAAGTATTTCTAAAGTATTTCTTAATTTTTAAAAATTCTTATTGATGCAGATTTGGGATTTCAGTGCAGGCCTTCATTTTGTAGTTAACTCATGAGAAAAGTTAACATGAGAATTTCTGTTAGGAGATACTAAGGAAAATGTTACTTGATTCTAACTACAGCTCACAAATGAAGCAATAATTCCATGCCTCAAAGTAAAATCAGTGAGAAAAGAAAGACATCTAAAAGAATTATTTTTAATAGTTCAAATTCAAATTTAGATGAACTTTATGTACACCTTTGTTCCCCCAGCTGATAAAAAGGTATCATAAAATTAAGGTAGACACCTAGTAATTTTTCAAATGAGTGATCAGATACCTTAAATATGTTTTCATTTCTTCTTGCATTTCCCTTTGGCAAGCTAGCAGCAGTTTTCTTTTTAACTCTGAAGTGAGGTGTCAGAATCTCCCATGCCAAATACTTATTCAGATGCTGATGTAAACTGCATGAAACCATAGAGCAGAAGCATAATTTCCTCCAAACGTCAGACAGCGGGCACAGATAGAGAACTTCGAAGCACGACTTTAGCTTTACCTTCATAGACGAAATTCAGTGAGGAGTTATGTGTGCATATATTTGCATATACATATATAATACTCATGCATGTGCATACTGGATATTTATGTGTACACAAGTGTGTCTATATGCATAGTCCTGGTGGTGTGCATATATTCATGCATATATACTAAGCTAAAGTAAGATCAAAATATGTTTTTTAAATAGCACTGACACAGATTCAGATACAGCATATTCCTTACCTGAAATCGTGGAAGTCAGAGGTAACAGGACATTTTAAGTGGTGAAAGAAAAGGACAACTAAGCTAGCATCCATATCCAGGGTTAATAAGAAGGCTCTTACACGCACACATGAGATAAATGATGATTCCAGAAGTCAGCGGTTTTATTTATTTCTATATATTTTTTGCTTATATTCTGTTGTGTGGTTTGTTGTTGTTGTTATTGTTATTGTTTGGTACCGGGGGTCAAACTCGGGACCTTGCACTTGCGAGGCAGGCGGCAGAACCACTGAGCTAAATCCCCGGCACACTTTTTGCTTATATTCTGAATCAAATTATATGTACTGATTAGATGTTAGAATCTACTTAGAAATAAACATGACTTTATATTTTTTGTTAATGTTTTCACCTTCAGCATATAATTAAGGGAAAACAGAGTAGAAATAATGACCAAAATAGATGATGTATTTTTAAATGAAAAATAAAATTTTAGAGTAATAGAGTTTTCTTAAAAACCTAAATAATAGGACTCAAAATATTCACTCCAGGTTATCAAACAAAGATGGGGGTAATCACATCAGTATTAGAGATGACAGGGAAACACTGTACTTAGGAAAGCCACCAGTAGACTTTAGATTTTTCCTAAACAAATAAAAAAATTTTGAATTGGCAACCATTCTATAATTTTATCTATTGAGATAAGGCTATTAATATTTGATGTTCCCATTAAAAAGTAATTAAATATTGAAATTATAAATCAACTTTTGTTCTGCAAATTTCTAAATCTAGGCTCCATATGGATGCAGCTGTCAGAAATTGTATATAGTTGTATCAGAATTGCATATAGTTTATTTTCAAAGATTAAACTGGAATCACTTGAAGAGATTATTCTTAAATGAGCAGGGCTAATTTGTACTATATATAAGTAACTTAATTCACAGACCATCCTTTCTTTAGTTTAAACTCTTAGTTAACTCCTGGCTTTCAATTTTGTAAGAAAATATACTTGTAACCAGTTTTTAGTAGAGGATTTGAATGTGTAGGAGAGGAATTATATGAATTATATGTATAGATGATAAAATCATAGCACCCTGAAAAGTAGGACTGGAGCTGCCTTTGGGACTAAGTCCTCACAAAAAGATAAGACAAAAAAGATGGAAAAAGAAGTCCATTTCCTTAGACACTAAGGAGTGCAACTTTTCCAAGCATGTTTTTAATGTAAATGCTTTGAAAACCCACTATTAGCCTAATTCATAAATATAATAATTAAATTTTAATAAATATTTGAATTTAACTTGTTAACAACAAAGTATAGATCATAATTTCCTTTAATATGAAATTGTTTCCTAATGTTTATGTTTCTTAAAGCTTATCATGTTAAATTATAGAGAACTGTGATAGAATTCATGCAGATTAAAATGTTTCTAAAATAATTGAACTATATTATAAGGAGCAGAAATAATCAGTGATACAGAAGATATTGAAAATTATCTCTTTAACTAGACACTTTGCCATCTTTAATCAAATGAAAGAAGTTTTAAATATTATCAGGTTTCTAATGGCACAGTAATTCATTGGACTGGACTCATATGGTTATTTCCTCAGGAATTCAATTTTCTGTTTTCCTGGACCTTAAAAATGTGAAATGGGACTTCCACATTGATTTATGAGCTAGGAATTATCTCTGGTTGGAAGTCTTGAGTCCACTGACAAATATAGTATGTAATGAGCTGAACACTGAAGAAGAGCAATCATTTTCAGGCCTTCAATTTACTTTTTTGTTTTGCTGTAAAACATGAAGTTTATATTCATATGAAATCCTTTTAAAGGCTGTTTTGCATTTATGCATTTGAAATTTATAGAAATTAAAGTTATTATAATGTTTTGGAAGTAATCCTGGAAATACTTACTTATATGTGCACTTCATTAGACAGCCTCAGAATCCAGGGAAGCCCTGCATTAATGTAGTTTGTGATGATCCAATTTGCTGTCACAGAATTATCTTTAATTCTTTGGGCTTTATCAGTCCAATGTTCAAATGGAGTTGGGTTAGAATTTTCAACACTACTAGCATTGGTGGTGTTGGGGAGTAGAATTAAGAAATTACCGTTTCCTGATAGTTGGCTAATATTTGTTCAGTGTATGAGTATTTCTCTCTCTCCTGGATTCTTGTAACAATAGTCAGTAAAAAAATACTGTTTTTCATTATTATGTGAATTTGTGTTTCATGCAACTTACTGTGTTTCTGTACAATGCTGTATAATGGTTGGTTTAATGTTTTCATATAGTTCTCTATTCTCTCTGATAAAAGATAAATATTTTATAAACTATCTCTTGTGGGTTATCTCATAAGAAAATGAGTCTCAGTCGTAGTGTATGAAGAACAAAGCAATTTTAGTCTAGATACATTTGATAAAATTTCCACTAAAATTACTTCATTTAATTATATTTGCTATATGTGGAAAAAAAGAAAATGTTGATAAGGTCTTGTTATATTTGTCTTTGAATTCCATTGGAAAAAGTGTCAGACTAAAGGATGAAATTAATTACTCATCGACATGTTTGTTTTATAAGAATTTAAGTGCTTATTCCTTGTACTAATTCTGTTCTGTGAATTAATGATGATATTGGCACTGACATTGTCCTGAATTCTAGATTTTTGTTTTATTTTTGGAAATCTTGAATGATTTCTAAAACTCATGATTTTACCAACATGAATATTCAAGTACCTGAAAAACTATCTTTATCTCTCTTTACCTCAAAGAAATAAAAGGAAAGAAATAATGTTTACCTTTTTAGTGATTTTAAATACCAGGTCAACTCACTTTATAACATTTTTAAGGCCTCAAGCACATATAACAGTCTTAATGTTTCAGTATCAGGCATTAAAAGTTTGTCATATTATTTTGTACTAAAACACAAAAAGTACAGTCAGTGTTTCTACCAAACATTTTTCCAGGTTGCAGAAAGTCAAACATAAGAGTAAAAAGTATTAAATTTATTATCAGAAATCAGAACACATCTACTTTGGTTCTCGCCTACCTAAGCTAACAGCCTTATGTAGTGGTGATCTATGCAACCTGTGCTAAAGGCACTTGTGTATTAGTAGTTTCCAACATTAATCCATTTTCCTTTTTCTTCTAAACTTTTTTATGGTGAGAGAATGATTCATAGTTCTAAATCACACACTCTTGAATGAAATGGTAAACTTTAGTTATAATCACTGACTTCGAAGTGTAGATACCTTAAATGATTTCAAGCACTAAGAAATCAGTTTGCTGCCTATTTTCCACAAGGGAACAATAAAATGAGAATTAAAACCCCATTTCATTTAGTAATTACTTAAATATAGGCCATTGTTATACACAAACATGATGCAAAAATTATGTGTAAAATAAGTACTCAATATCCTACTCTAAATTGAATATTTTGAAACTTTTATTAGTGTAAGTGAAAGCAGAACATCAATAAAAGAGTAAGGAAATATTAGAAAATGGCCAGAGAAACAGAAAACACTTTTGTTGCATCATTAATTACAACATAGAAAAATTAAATTATCATTTGCAATTTTAAAAATCCTTCTTAATAAGAAATATTTGTGTGAACTATTAATAGACTAAATTACCATAAACATAATTGATCACTTTCAGTGTGGATCTACTCATCCTTATTTAAAATCTGAATGCAATCTAACAATCTAACTAGTGAGACCAAAGAATTAAAATTTTTTATTTTATAGAATTGAATAATGTTTTATTGCTTAAACTTTCGGGTTTGCAGAATTGTACTCTGATACACAGGTCTCTAACTTCAAATACAGTATCTGTTTCCTATTGCTTCTGTAATAAATTGGCAAAGATGTATCATCTCCCACAATGTACAGTAAATGTATTATCATACAGGTAGATCAGAGGCTCCGAAGCCTAATCCAGTCTTCCTGGGCTAAAATCAAAGACTGACACAACTGTCTCCCTTTTGTGAAGAATATAAAAGAAATACAGAGCTTTTATTCTCACAAATGTCAATAGAATAAACTATCACAAAAAAGGTAAATACCATCATAGTATCATTAAATAATAGTATTTCATGGAGAAATGGGGTTTCTTTGCATGAATTTTTACATCACAAATTTTCCTGCCACATAATTTCCCCTTACATCTAATCTCAGAAATGAATTAGATGTGGTGGAATTATACCCATGTTGACTTTTGTCGCTGTAATAAAAAACCTGAGAAAATCAACTTTAAGCAAGGCACATTTATTTTGGCTCATGGTTTCAGAGGTTTCAGTCCTTGGCAACTTACACTGCTGTAAGGCAGAGCGTCATGGTCACGACAGAAGAAAGCTGCTCACTTTCGGGCAGCCAGGAAGAAGCTGGAGAGGAAGGGGCAGTGACTGGATGTAGTCCTTCAGATTATGCCTCTACCTGCTCCCTTCAACTAGGTCCCATTTCCTGTTTCTAGCATCTCCAAATAAAGCCATTAAATTAGGATTTCAGAGGAGCATCGATCAAGTAGGAGCTTCAGGATCCAGTCACTTCCCAAAGCCCATTGGCAAGCAATCCTTCAATACAGCGGATATTGGGGGAGGGAGCAGTTTCTTTCCCAACGACAATGCGACTTCAGAAGTTTTACCTCATTATGTTTTAAAAATGAAAATTGGTGTCTGTGGGCATACCACATTGTTAAAATATCTGCCTAGCATAAGTGAGACCCTGGATTTGACCTTCAAGGCTGCTAAAAAAAAAAAAATTCGGAAAATTTAATTGATGTTTAGGACGATTTATATTTTTGTTCTAATAGTCACCTTGTATTAATATCTTCATACATTTAATGTTCTCGGGGTTGGTTTATTTTTTTTTCTTTTAAGAGAATGTCCATGTGTATTTTATAAACAATATTGAAATTTGCTAGTGACTTTTTCTTCCACTTTCCTCCTCCTCCCCCAAAATCTAGCCTAAATATTATCTTGCCATGAGTTAACATGTACAAGCCCCTTTCTAGTAATCTTCCCTATTATTTCATTTTTGATAGTTTCATTATAACCTATGTGTCTTGTCAGAATTTATAAAAGGCAAAATATATTGTCATTCTAATAGCTATAGCTTTTTCATTACTTATACGGAGAAATACGTTTAATCCTCAGCATTCATTATGCTGTAAGTTCTCTCTCAATGTGTCTGGGCTGTTTGAAGCTGTCTGAATGGATTGATTAGAAAAATATTCACTGATTTATTGAATCTTGATATCCAGAACATTTTTATTTTCCTAAGGTGTAAAGTTTAGTCTGAGTATGTAGAAAATCTTGTCATGGTGTCAGAACATTTGTTCTGTTGGCTTCTAACATAATCTGAAACTGTTGAAAATAATAATGTAGTTAATATTTTCTTTATTTTTAGGTGATTTGGTCTTTTATCAGATGTAGGAATAGAGGCCATTTTTCTTTCTTTTAAAAGGTCCATAATTTCAACAAATTGCATTAAATTTGGTTTACTGTCTAGAAAAATTTCTAATTAAATTTTTTTTTAAAAGATCTAAGTTTAATTAGATGTGAGGGGGAGTATTTTCTGTCCAGTGTTAGTGAGTTCTTTTTCAAACTTTCAGGAATTTCAAGTTTATTTGCGTTGATCTTTGTTTTCATCTATATCTATTGTTTTTCTTTTAATTTTTTTTCCCTTATTTTCTCCTTGTTTTTCTCTTATTTTCCTATTTCATTAGTTTATTTTCCTTATTGGAAGGTTGAGATTTCTGCTTACTTTTTTATTCCTTCTCCACTTTTCATACATTTCTAAGTTTTCTCTAAGCTGTGTTAACTCCTTTTTGGATTCTTGTTTGCCTAACGATCCTATTTTTCTGTGGTATTTGTATTTTTAAGTTGCCATTCTTTCATAGCTTTTATTATGTAAAAATTGTGTTTGTTTTTAAGTAGCTCCTATATTCTTTGTCTATATCTTGTAGCCATTGCTGGTACTAATATTACATTTTTCATTTTTTAGATTATACTTTTTTACCATTTAAAAATTAAATTTCAAAGCAACCTTTTTCTTTTGCTAATATTTAATTGAGGGGTTTTTTTTTACTGCATATGTTTGATTTCCTCACAGTAAGTAGAATTGGCAAGACATTTATTTTCATGGTTTTAATATTTTATTTTCTCTTATAATAAATTAGTATTGGAAGTATGGCTTCTCTCTGTAATTCCTTCACTGAACATTGTGTTACTTGCATCCTCTAGTTCCCTCTCTCATTGCTACTGGAAACCCTTTCCTGCTGTATTCCACAGGAACTGTTGTGCTGTTTGCATCCTCTTATTACTAGATTTTCCTTAGCGCTATGTTCTGGAGCACTGAAAAATGCTCCTCATGGTGAATTTCACTGGGTAAATATGAAAACCTAGTGTTTTGTGCCACTCACATGCTCTGATCTTCTTGCTATGTTTTTCCCCTCGATGCCAAATTGAAACGTGAAATATATTTTTTGGTTTTTCTCGTTTTCCTCAAGGTATAATTGTCATATTTCATTGGGAATAAATTCTTATCGGATACTTATAGGTTCTTTAGCTTACAAAACTTTCAATATTCTTTTATCTGCAATATCTTTTGTCTTTTAGATCCTGATCTAAGTAAGATGGGTCTTCTGATACAAGTGATATAGTGCTACCTATTCATTTCTGTACATTCATGGAGATATCTTATTGTTTAGCTAAATCACAGCTTGTGTGTATGTGTGTGTGTGTGTGTTGTTTTGCTATTATAGCTTCTTTACTATTTTGCAAATATTCAAAAACTATTTCACCACTGTCATTTTGCCACAAGCAAGATGAAGCCACTTCCTCTTTTTTTTTGATAATTAAAAGATATTTGTAAGAATAAAACCAAAAACAAATAACTTTAATAACATGGACTTTTAAACCAAATTAGAAAGTATACCAAATAAGCATGTCTACATACTTCAAATATTGGTTGAGAAATAATGTATCTCATGGTCAATTCATATTCAGAGGTAACTTTTGGCAAGTAGATGAATATAATTTTTAATTAATTTGGGGGGATTAGCACCCTTTCTCAATGTGCCAGTTCACTAAGGCTGGTTGCTGACTATGTTCTAGAACCTATTTAAAGAGTTTCTGCAAGCTAAAATCATTTAAAAGGATACAAAGGAAATTAAATGAGTAACAACACAGTAACATTTTCTATTGAAACATTATTTTAAAGTAATTAAATAGTTATGAGTATGGATAATTTAGAATTTATTTTCCTTCCTTAAGAGTTACATTCTGAAATCGGGTGCCTGAGGTAGGAGCCTGGACACAAGGCTACTGACCATAGCAGATAAGCTAATGAGGAGAAATGTGACTCAGTCTACTCTCTTGGTTAAGATCAATGACATCTTTGTCAAATAGTAAAGAGACTGAGGGATGGAGGAAGGAGAGAGGAGAGGAGAAAGATATGAAAAAGACAAAAGATGTTAACTTTATGTACATGTACCAGCTTGCCACAAGGAATGTGATCATTACGTACTACGAACATGTACTAATTGAAAAATTAAACTAAAAAAAGATCAATGACATGTTATGGCTATATTGAAGGAGAAATACAGCCAGATTGATTTGGGGGGGATTAAAATTTTGCCTGGTTTTGTCCGGGACTGTCACTTTGGTATAAGTAATGTGCTATAATTCCACCCTGGTACAGCTAAGATAAGAAATATAATGCCCCTTTCATGTAATAGAATCGGGCTATGAAATGAAGATAAGCAGATATTTAAAGTAGTTATGGAAAACACTGAAGTTAAATTGAAAGTTGACTCCCACATAGTCTCTCCAAAACTTTAATTTTTCTGAGATTACAATGAGACTCTCCATAATTACATTTCTTTAAAGTTCCTTGCAGTTGAAATAAGGTTTGAAGTATGTTAGTCACTTTGGAAACAATAAATTCTAAAGACGATAACTAGGATTAAAGCAATAGAAATGTTTTTTCCTTATAACTTCTGAGCTTCGTGAGTTGGGTATAGGTGTTTAAGCATCAAATAGCATTGCTCTGTCCCTCCTCTTAATAAGCTGCTGTCCTTGATTTTGTTTCTCAAGTGATTACGCTGATTTTATTGTAGGTGACAAAAAGGCAGAAAGAAAAATGAAGAAAATTTGATGGATGGCAGAAGGAAATTAAAGGCTGCCAGAATTGAATGAACTATAAAAGGAAATAATCTCATGGAGTTAATGTTCTCTTTAATATTCCCTTTCATTTATTCATCTCAAAATAACTTTGTTTATCACATTGTATAACAGAATAATTTAACCTCAACTTAAAAGTTATAAAACTAGTGCATGTAGAATACATTAATGAATTTTACAAATATTTAAGTTGAGCTTTAATTGGAAAAATAACTTTTAAAAAATGAAAATAATAAATATCAATACAGTAGAAATTCCTGTGATTTGACTTCAAGTTAAAGCCAAAAGACTCGATATGAAAAGATGCTTAGAAGTGTTGGTTAAAACCATTTCTATACTATATTTTACTGAGTATTTAACATTATAAAAATGTGCTGTAATGTGGGCAGCTTAAAAAAAGTTGTATGTTGTCATAATATTTATATAGGAAGTAGGAGGTAATCAGGTTAAAATATAAAATAAAGGCAAATGAGGAAGGCTTATTACTTGTACTCAGCAAATGATCTGTTTCTGACAATATAAACACTGGAAAATTTTTAAGTAGTCTACTAAACTTTAGAATACAGTAAATGCTGGGTGGTATTATTTAGCCACTAAATTGTTTTATTATATATAATGATCAGGCTCATATATAAATGACAACTGGTAGAAAGTTGCTGGAAAACATCATACATCAAGGACCTCACAGGATATATAGAAGAATTTTAATTAAGATACCGGATACCATTTTTTCCCAGTTAAAATAGGTAATCTGATAAATGCTGATGTTTCTTTGCTGACAATTTTATCTCTGAAAAGTGAGCAAAAGTTAAAAAAGAACTGTTCCTGTGAACAATTCTCATACACACAAAAAAGCCCCAAAGTTCTGGAGAGTGAAATGGAAGTGATGGAAACACTTAGAGATACTAATCATATCATTAAATTGTCTGAAACAGCCATGAAAGGTAGCATACATCATTGCTAGGCTTGCACAGTGATGGTTAGAAAAGGGCATCGCAAAAGTTTAAGAGTAATTTTCAACTTATCTCATCATAGAAAAATTATGTTTCTAAAAAAATATTTCATTAAGGTTGGCCTTAACATTTGTCAGGTTTTCCATCGCTTAGAAGATAAAGTCTGAAGTTTTTAGCCAGCCACTTCAGATAACTAACAGCATGTTTTTGTCTTTTATTTTACCCATATATCTCAGTTATTGTAATAACTCATTCATTTTCTGGAAAATCACATACAGACCACCACCAACTCCATACACACAGGCATGAATGCAGGCACTTTGTCCCTGAGCTTTCTAAACATGTCTTGCTCTGTGATAACTCTTTACCTCTAGAAATTTCCTCTACCTGCAATATCTTTCCATTTCAAATTATCTGTTTTGGAAATCTTATTGTTCCTTTAAAGCTTCAAATATTTCTGTCTTTATAAAGTCCTTTTTATCCTCCTCTGAAATCCAATTATCCATTGCAGCTTCCTTGTTTCCATTACAGTTTTGGCTCTGAGTACATACCTAAGAATTCCAAACACTCTTTGTGCACATCCCTATCTGCACTGTCACAACACTGATGGAGTGATTGATTGCTCTTCTGGTGATGAGCCCAGGGCCTCCTGCGTACTGGATTACATATTTTCTTACTGAGGTCTCCTCTCAGTCCACTTCTCATCCTGTCTTTCCCAACGTTAGGGACTTTGACCTCCTCCTAATGATGCTCACATTGTATGAGTCTGACTTCATAAATGATTTCTGATTGTTAGAATGAAAGTTTTCATGTGACCTTACAGTAATTAAAGCATAAATCTTATAGAGACAAAGAACAGCATTTGACACTTGACCAGTTGATGAGTAGAAATTATTTCAATACATATTTGTTGAACTTTCACAAATGTTGTCAGAGAGGGAGAAGAAATGTGATCATCAATGTAGACCAGGAAATATCTGCATGAATGTTCTGGGGATCTTTGATTATTTTTTTCTTATTGTTTCTTTATCTGATGAGCATAAGATAAAGGAGGACAGCTGTCATAAAAGCTAAGGCTGGGCTTTGAAACATCTCAATTTTTAACTGGATTAAGGTCAGGAACAAAAGTAAATCCCACACAGAAAATACTTTAAAATGATTATCCAAAATAGCTCTAAATTTCTGACATATAATACTATTAAATAAAAAATAAGAAAATATGGAAAGAATGAAATAAAAACCAAGAGGGAAGGATAACAGAGAAGAAAATGAAAACCAGATACAGAGATTGTAGTTATCAGACACAGAATGCAAACTAACTCTAAGTAGAATTTTACAAATGAAATAGAAATTTCCAAAGCCATGAAGACATCAAGCAAAGATATGAACATCAACAAGTCTAAGTCTAACTACGAATACATCTAGATTCTTGAATATACTTAGAAACTGCATATTAAAAGACTAAAATTTGATATGTAACATTCAAAGAAAGAACATTAATACTTTCAAATGATTTCTCAAAAGAAAGCAGTGCAAACCAGGATAGAATGCTAGCATCAAATGCAGAAAGAAAATATCTTCCAAAGTAAACTACTCTATATAGCACACGTTGTTGTTCGAAAATGAAGAAAAAATAGAAACTGCTTCAGGCAAAGAAAATTGAAAGAATTTTCTTACCAGTGAACACATGTAGAGGAAATATCAAAGTGTAGTGCAGAAACAATACTTTCAAATGAAAACATGAGTATCAAGAGATAAAGAGATTGGGAAAAAGTAAAAGTAAGTAAATTCAAATAGCATAGCATCTTACTTTAGGCAAATTAAAGAGTTACCATATAACATAAATTTTGAGAAAGTATTCAGTGTAATTGAAGAGTTTTAATATTGCACTGACCATGATGTGAAGAAAATACTCATATCTCTTAGACCTGACAAATCAAAGTTGCATTTGAAGGTAAATATAGTTTTGAAAGAAAGATATAACAATATAACACATATATGTTAAAAAAGATGGGATAGGGAAGAATACATTGGGAAAATAGAAAACATGTAGTAAGGATAGAGATATACTTAGTTATTGTAATAAGCCATACTTGATTAATATCTAAATAAATGTAAGTAGACTAAAACTTTGCAATTAAAAGATAAAAATACACAGAAAAAATTTGAACTAAATATCTGCTGATTATAAGAAAGCAACCACAGATGAGTTGCAAATGAAAGCATAAAAAAGATAAATTATGCAAAGTCTAATCCAGAGAATGCTGTCCAAATGTGGCTTTAAAGTAAACCGTAGCAATGGTGCGAAAGCAGAACATTCACTGATTAGGGGCGGACTCATTAGAAAGGAATATGATCTCATCTTCTTTCAGTGAAAACAATGGATGAAAAGTTTTAAGATTTTAAAAATAAAATTCTAAAGTAATAAAAGGAAACACACTGCTGCATGTGCATATCCATTTATCATATTGTATAGCTTGAAACTATTCGATCTTTATATCAATGAAACATTTTAAAATAAACAGAAAACATTTTGAAAACAAGTTTATAAAAGATAACATAATGCCAGAAGTAATGTTAACATAACACATAAAATACATGTAATAAAAGTCAATATAGAGTATTTATGAAAAGAGTTGATAAAGAGCATCGGCTTAAATGTGTTTGACAACCAAAATAAAACTGAAAGCCTGAAAAAAACTGACAGATGTACAGAGTTCATGAGTTGAAAAAATACTGTGGCTCGAAGTAATACAAATGTACAGGGCATGAGATCACTGAGTAAATTTTTATTCATCCCCCAAAAGAGAAAAACGTAGAATGAATTTAACATCATCTTCATCAGTAACTGTAGGATATAGGAAAGTGTTTCCAAAAACTCATGGTTCAATTAATTAAAAATCAGAAATATCCACATGGAAGATGAAAAGAGGGTAAGTAAAATCCTATGCTAATTTTTTTAAAAAACCAGCTTCTCTAGTTTATCTGGAGAGAGGTTTAGATATATCATAGGAAAGAATTAAACATAAAGTTCTCTGAACTCAGCCTTTCTCCACCATCACCATCAAGGTCACCTCCCCTAGAAAGTACTCAGGACGCAGCTATGAGGAGCTGCCAGTTCTTGCTAGGCCAGGTGCCTCAGCAGTGAGAGAAGCAGAAGGTAAGATTAGCATCTCCTGAAAAATATGCAGAACCTAACAAGGACAGCTGCCTGGCCAGAAGGCCAGGACATATTCACACAGAGGTGGACTGAGACAACTCTTGACAAAAAGTAAAAACATTTCATCAAAAGTAAGTTGCAGGGCTCTTCCAGCATGGCTTTGTGTGTATCTTTATCTCCAAAGTGTTATGAGAGATAGGATGTGTAGAAATCTAATCTGAATTATCTCAATAAATGAAAATATCCATTATTACCTCTTTCTTCCCCTTTTCTAGGACCACCACACTACCAACAAACTCTAATAAATAGTCACAGTATTAACCCACCCTGCTAAGAGATAATACACCCAGTAAGTATCCATTTATTATCCCCAATAGTTCAATAGTCACGGTAATGATAGTAGTCACCAGATGGTAAAGACTTATGTGCCAGATACAGTGTTAAGATTTGTATGTAATTATCAAGTTTAATAAACCTCAAACACTAAGATTTGTACTGATAGTATCACCTGTGTCCTATACAAGAGGAAAATTAAGATGTAGAATGGATAATCAAAAACAAATTTCAATCATTAAATTTGAAACCAAATCCATATGATTAAGTCTGCACTCTCATTATTCAAATCAGAAGTATTGATGTCATCTTTCAGTTGCTGAGAAAATTGAAGTCTAAAAAGATGATATAACTAGGCTAAAGTTACATTCATTAAAAAATGCAAAATAAAATTATATTAAGTTCCTTCTGATTTTCAAAGCATGACATGAGGGACACCTAAAGCCCTTACTGTGTTATAATTATGAATCTCCAGAAAAGTACAACATGCACCATATCAAATATTTTGATAGTGAAGTCCTTCTTATTTTATACTTTTTAACATCTCTGGGAAGAATATTCATGATACACCCACCAATACAAATATGTACACATATAAAAGATAGATTGTGGAATTCTTTACTATGGCACAAAGCATAAACATTTTAAAATGCATATTTATTGAGAAAGGTTTAGGAAATACATCAAAGCACAAAGAATAATGAAATCACATTCTCTACTACCTGTATGATCAATTTATAACTATGTCTATATGTATGTGGGTATATACACATATCTTTACTTAACAGTCTATTTATTTTTCTTGAATATTGTCACTGACAAAAAGCTGACACAAGCTCAATGAGGAAAAACATTTTCCCCAAATATTAAAGGATTAGGCAACCCAACTTTTACCTAAAGTAAAATCAGTATTCTGCTATGAATCACACCTATGTTTGAAGATAATTAGCCTGTGCAGGAGACCAGGGTGATTTAGTACCTGGCCACATGCAGAAAGGCTGGAGGGTTTGGGGCCTGATGAATCACACTGGTTAGTTTTTATAAATCAATCCTTTTATAAATGATCTCTATGACATGCTGTATATGATTATTGACCTACTCGCCTCATCAAGCTACCAACGTTGGCAAATAAATGGAGAAAGAGCCATCGACCATTGGTATGGATTACTGAGCTCAATGACTCCAGAACAGAAAATACTTGGGACTAAGTCCTTCTAATGAAAACTCCTGTTAGGGAGTTTCTAATGAAAATGTTCTATTAAGTCTTCCTCTCTCATTTTCTGGAGCCACACAGGATTCTGAGATACTTTGTATCCTTTCAGCTGATTCTTTATTTCTTGAATCAGCTAGAGTTTACTAAATCCAAGAGACTCATATTGCATTGACTGTACTGGTGTCTTTGCTTCTGGGTACTATATTTTGACAGGAATGGTGTACATAAGGGTAACTTATGAAAGAGAACATTATAAGCAAATGACAGGAAACTATTACAAAAAATGTGTAAAGATTATTGCTTTAAAATTTGATACTAAAGAGGCTAACCAAGACTGAAAAACAAATCTGTTTCAGTTTGATATACTAAATTCCTTGACAGTGATAGTATTTAATTTGCCTAGATAATTGTCAACACTCTTCTACCCATATAATCATCCTTAAAATTCAACCATTATTGCTTTATTTTTAAGAAACAAAATATCAATAGCTATGATTCTATTTCATATATCTAACATCTGAAATGTTCCATAATATTCCAAAAGGGATTTTTTCAGTAGAATGCTGATATGGAACACCAAAAATCTTCCAATGTAAAACTTTCCACTTGTGTAATCTTTAGATCAGAAAGTAAGGAAAGGCAGAGCACTGAGGAGAAATTAGGAAAGAGTCCATTACTTCATGAGGGTTTGGAATTGATGTATAGATATCATACTGGATAGCAAGACTGCACTGGGCTGCATTTGAAAGGTAAAGCACTAAGGACAGCACTTTCCATGCCATGTGTATTTCCAAATTTCAGAAAGTGGAACCTTTTTGGATCTTAAGCAATTAAGGACAGAAATGATAGTGATAGGATATTTCAAATAGTACATGTACTTTATGTATAGAAAGAGGAGAGAGAGAAAAGAGTATAAAGGAATAAATTATTTGACATTTGGGAAAATAGGATGCAAAGAATATAGTTGCAAGGATTTCTGGTGTTATTTTGACTCAAGCAAATAGGATATCATAGATGAAGTCTTCTCAAAGGTGAACAGAAAATCTAGAATGAACATAAAGTCTGCTTCCTTTTGGATCCCCATTCTGCAACGCTTTGATTTCATTCCTATATTTCCCAGTATTACCTAGGAATGCTGTAATAGAAACAGTTCCTAGAAAACTGAGTGTACTACTTAACTAAAAATGCTTTAAACACAGCAGCAATGTTAACAGAAATGTTTGTAGTGATCATAATGACTATTCAGTTCCGTGTAACTGAAACGTGCTTCTGCCTAGTGCATACATCATTGCTCATCGTTAGTCCTCCTAGGTATTCTGTGAGATGAGAGAGATGAAACAACCTTCTGCAGTACAAAGGATGAGCAAGCTGAAGGAGGAAAGAAAAAAGAAGAGCTGTTTTCCTATAAAATGGCCAAAAAAGCAGTCTCTCAAAGGTATGGTTTTATTAAATAGCAGTATCTTAGACTTTTGAATTATTTCCCTCAAGCTTTATTTAGTCGCATTTGGTAGTGAGATAAAATTTAAAAGAAGTTATTAGGCAGTATTTTATTTTTTAAAAATAAAACACACTGTTATAGAATACATGTAGATGTTAAACTGGGGAACAGAATGGAACAAATTAATGTACCCATCATCACAGAGAGTTACTCATTTTTAACTTTTGTTTCATATTTAAATATACATAATACATTTATTTACATTACTTTTTAAAATAAAAATTGAAATTTTAAAACCAAAGAAAAAATAAGGTTAAGAACATTAGATTTGTCTGCCTCTGTAAGATTAGGAAA
The DNA here is from genome assembly GCF_000247695.1 of Heterocephalus glaber. The sequence goes on along the minus strand of NW_004624899.1, from coordinate 2,277,520 downwards.
TTTAGAGTTCCCTACCTTCTTATCTCACAATATTTCAAAAAAAGCCCACATGGAGAAGGTACAGAGACACAATTGAGCTAGGTTGCTGTGGTGGTTAGGTTAGAGATTCCACTTGATTGATGTGAGAACCACCCCTGGGACCAGTGCACCGCACTTCTAGGCATGACTGGGTGGGTCATAGAGGCGTGGCCTTAGGGTCTGGTCTGCTTCCTCTCCTCTGGCATACCACCGCCTGCTCTGCCTCCCAGCCACCATGAATCAGCTTTTCCCTCCATGCCATTCTCCCATGATATTTTGGGCTTAAAACTAGCCTGTCATGGATTGAAATCATGATTAAACCTCTCCTCTTTTAAGTTATGAGTGTCAAGTATTATATTGAGCAGTGGAAAAGCTGACTAACACAGGTCTTGGTACCAGAGAAGTAGGACTGCTTTGACTGTACCTTAACATTTGGTTAAGAACTTTTGGAACTGGTTTGTGGGATGAGTTTGGACAGGTTTGGAGATGTTAGCTAGGAAAACGGATGTACTTGGAAAACATGGTGTTCAGTGAAATAAATCAGACTCATAAGCTTGGTTACTGTATGATAACTCTTATTTGAGTGAGGCAAAGCACAGACAAAATAATGACAAAAGATGGATAGAAAGGGACAAGGGAACAGATCTTTTCCAATAGGGCAGTGATCTGAGGGAACAAGGATGGGGTGTAGAGGGAGAGGAAGGGGAAATGAGAGGAATAAAGATTTGCCAAGCACAGGAACCGAATAACCTCAATCAATGTAAACTATATAAGCATAGCATGTGCTAAAACAAATAGTATCAACGGGTATGAAAAAGCTGTTCAGGAACCAGTGGAACTATTCCCCAAAATGATTCCAAGATGCATGATTTATAAACATGTACTAGTAAAATAAAATTTTTTAAAAGCCCTGGAGTTCTGTAAGCAGAATTTGATGAGTGGTTCTGGTCAGAGCTCCAGAGGCCAGAATACTGATAGGGATGCAGACATACGTAAGGTCAGGCTCAAGAGGCTTCTGTTGGAAACAAGGACTCCATTGGCACTTGCACAATAGACTGTGTGTGTTACACTACAGCAGAAAAATTGTCTTCATTTTGCACACATTCCGAGAACTTGCAAGAGACTAATATTAAAGAAAGTGGACTAATTAATCTGATACAGGAAATTTCAAGACAATCCAAAGGATGCTTTAACCCAGATTTACAGTGAGAATCAGGACCAAAGAGCAGAGCTAAATAATATGAAAAATGTTGTTGGTGAAAATAAGTACCCAACCTGGAAGTTAATACCTGTAAAGTTGGAACTGAGGTAAGCTTGGTTGCTGAAAGAGCTTAGTTGCTGAAAATATGAGCATTGAAAATAAGTCACATACTTTGCACCAGGACAGTAGAAAGGATGTGTTTCAGGCATCCCAGGAATCAGCAAGACTCTGCCCATCACAGGCCCCAAAGCACAAAACTGTCTTTCATTAGAGAAGGGAGCCCCTTGGACATCTGCTCCAAAAGGTCAATTAAATAATGGTTCCCCAGAATTCACTTCACTTTGTTCAGCTATACAGGTACTCAAAGGCTACTACACCAATGTTCCAAGGGTAAGGATGCAGAAGCCCTCTGGAGCTCATATCTTACCATAATGTGATCCAATGGACAGGGAGCTACAAGATTAAATATTTTCCCTGAGTAATTTCAGTCTCACTTTGGTCTGATTCATTTCTATTCCCCTCTTCTTTCTTTTGGAATTGGAATGTTTGCTTTGTGCCAATTTATGTTGTAAGTATTTATCTTTCTTTTTTATTTTTACAAGGGCTCATATCTGAGAGTTTGCCTTGTGTCCCAGAGGAGACTTTGTACTTGGACTTTTCAGCAATTGCTGGAACTGTTAACTCTTTGGCAAGTCTTAGAGATGGACTAAGTGAATTTGCATGAAATGGACATAAGCCTTTTGGAAGTCCACAGTGGAATGTCACAGTATAGACATAAAATGTCCCACAGAAGTCTCTTGTGTTTGGAAGGTGATATAGAGGGGACCATATTCAGTGGATGAGGTCAATACCTGCTATTATAAAGTGGGGCCTTTCTGGAGGTGGTCTGGGGAAATGATCTGAAAGGTGCATACTTGTCCCCAGATTCTTACTTCTCTCTCTGCTTCCTGGCTGCCAGGGTTTGAATACCTTCCCTCGTCATAATCCTCTGCTATGGTGCTTCTGGCGTGGAGCCAACCAACTGTGGACTGAATCCTCTAAAACTGTGAGCCAAAATAAGCATCTTCTCCTGTAAGTTGCAGGTGTTAGGTAGTTTATCCCAGTGATGGGAAAGTGACTAAGACAGTGGCATATGTATTTTCAAACCACGAGAAAAGAAAGTTAAAAGTTAATTCTGTTAAGCCAATTCAGTTCACCAGAAAAAGAACTAGCTGCCAGTATGTACAGTGTTCTCCCTTCATATTCTAATTACTGTGAATCTATTCATGGTTAGAACACATATTTTTTTCTCCTCTTCCTCCTCCTTCTTCTCCACCTCCTCCTCCTCCTTCTTCCTCTTCTTCCTCCTCTTCTTTTTAGTTTTGATTATAATAAACACATATATCCATATCCATTACCGGTGTAGTTTCTGTTAGTAGATGGAATGAGTAGTTCTAGCGCCCAATTTTTTAAGCTTATATTTCTCTTGGATCCTAAAGAAAGCAGTAGACAAATATTGAAAATGTAAATCAAGAACATAAATGGTAGCCTAGCTCTCTCTTACTCCAAGGAATCAGAATATATACATTCTCAAAGGAAAGTGACACAGATACATAAGTCTTAAAATTTTAAAGAGAAAGTGAATAAATATTAGCATGCCCTGGAAAGGCATTATGGAGTGTTCAGTCTGCAATGACTGGAAACCTATGAGATTTTAGACATCATGCTACCCATTCAAGAAATTGCAATGAGTAAGACAAAACATCTGTTCCAAGGAATATTATTGTGTATTAGCAAATACATTAGAAAGAATATACAATTATGTGATAAAAGAAAAATAATTTCTGCTAGATGAAATGACATAAAAACACTTAAATTTAGATTAGCTTGTTTGAACCAAGATTAATAATCTAGAGGGAATCATATTGAAGAATAATAAGACATAGAATAGGTACTTCTGTAACCATCCTTAATAAAAATGAGAAGGATTCTAAACTGAACTGTCATGAATAATCTGCAGCACATTGTTACTGAAGAGATAAAATGAAATATACTGTTGGTGGATGAAGTATAAGTAAAACAGAAAGAGGAAGATTATTGAGGAGATTGTAAGATTTGGGGGTACAATAGTGAAAATTAATGGGAACTGAAATAATGGAATGGCTATGGAAAATATCAAAGAGAAGAATCTGAACACTATTAAATTGAATTCCCAAAATAGTTAATGGGCTACAAGGGCAGATGAGAAAAGTGTCATTGTAGGTAAACATGAAGTGAGCAAAAGCAAGAAGGTGTTATTCATTTGCTAAGATCAAAGTGAGGCCTAAATGCAATTGAAACAGAAGCAATGCTTTGTCAAGTGGAATATGTCTTATTTTCTGGAATTAATAAGCTTTTAATTTTTAAATTGTTACAATAAATCAAATGTTTCCATAATATTCTGGTTTATCACTACATCATTGATGTTCTTTTTTCCCTGAAGTTGAAGTTTTTATGATATTTAAGGGTCTGTTCTGCACTATATAATAATTTTTGCAAATATTTTTCTCTTTATAGCAACCAACCTTAAGAAGTGTATTTTCTCATTAGACCCATTTTACAGAGAAGATTATTGAGATTTAGTTCTCTAAGTAATGATCACAGGGTAAAGATTCTGGAAAAAAACCTAGAATATAAGATAGTGCCAAAATAAGCAACTGAATTGAAAAAATATGATGAAATAAAGAACACAGTTAATTATAAATGTTCAGCAAAATAAGTAAA
>NW_004624899.1:2262299-2273434 GCF_000247695.1 Heterocephalus glaber | reverse complement strand
ATTTATCATGATAGAATCATGCATGTGAGTATTTATGCAGTTCTTTGATTTAGTAGTTATCCCATGTTATTTAACTGTACTGATCACCATAGTAATGTCACTTAAATATCCTCTTATGTGATCAGTTACGTTAGTATTGGGATATTTCTAAATTTCAATAGTACATAGCTTGAGAATACATCAATATCCTATTGATTATTAACTAAAACTATTATTATACTAGTAAGTTCAGATGTATTTTTTAAAGTGTATCTTTTATTTAAAGATTACGTGACCTCTGCTTGCTTTCTTGCCCATCTTAAATATGTTGTGCTGAGTGGGCTAATGATTAGGCAGTAAATGAAGAATGCTGAGACAATAATAAACTGGGTATGATAAGAAGAGTCCTATGTGAAGAATGAGGTGGAAGCTTAAAGGACAAGCAAAGGACAGAGAGGTCCTAATAAAAGTGGAAGGCGTGAGCTGAGGGAAAGATGGTTGGTGGGGGGAGACGCAGATTACGAAAGGAAAATGAAGAATTGATTAGGTGTTGTAATCTAATAACTAAGCTGGATAATTTAAAGGAGATTTTTCAATTCATATACCATCTGACCCTCGAAATTCACATTATCCATCGATGATTTAAAAGTAGAATATTTTTGCTGTGAAGGCAAATAATTTAACATTAAAATACTACTGGAAAAGGAGGATTTAACCCAACTGACTTATTAAAATTGCCTATGCAATGTTTTTAAGAAATTGGAATCACAGATCAATAAATTTATAGTATTTATGCTGAATCACAGGTACTATATTAGTTTGCTTGAGCTGCTGTAATACATGACCGTTAACTGAGTGTCTTAAAAACCAGAAATTTCTCTCATGGTCCTGAAGCCTACAAGTTTTAAATCACAGTGTCAACCAGGCCACCATCTGGAGGCTGTAAGACAGTGATGCCGAACCTTCTAGAGACCAAGTGCCCAAACCCACTTATTTATCACAAAGTGATAATAGACTTGCAATTAGACCTAAATACTGGAGTTTTAGTTTAAGAAAACCAAGTTATGGCGCTAATAGAGTGGGCTCTGCATGCCCACTGGGGCTGGTGTATCTAGGTTTCCTGGCACTGCTGTAGAGAAAATTCTTCCTGCGGTTTCCTAGCTTCTGTTGGTGGCTGGGAATATATGCTGTTCCTCAGCTTGGAGACTCTTCAACATCTGCCCGTGCTATTACCTGTATTCTCCTTGTGCTTCATGATAACACAGGGGATAGAATTTAACTCAGATCAGACAAATGAGTAATGAAATATCATGACAATAATCAGGAAAAGTGAATATTTCTCTCTTAGAGGTATTACATAAACATTTTCTTATTATTTCCTGGAAACAAGGCTAAAGTTTTATACATTAATGTCCACCAAAATATATTACATCAACTAAAATGGTAGTTTGGAGTGGATCTGGCATTTCTGGAGTAGTAGAACAATGCAGTAGCTTTTGCTATGCAGATTGAGCAACGTTCTCCATAAATAGTTTTTCAACCAGTACACTGTCAATGGACTTTTTCACCCAGTAAGAGAAAATGGTCAATATGGAATTCTTGATTAATATCATTTGTATCTACCTGGCCCAATCAGGACACAAAAGCAGTATTTTTAAAAATAGAAAATATTGGTGAATAAAACTCTGGGAATTTAACTCAGGAATTCTTTTCCCCAGTGAGAAGAAACAGGTAGATGTTTTCAACTAAGCAGGAAGCTTTGGTACCATCCCAAACTCTCCAAAAATAATTTACAACATTTTGTCCTAATTTCTTAAATATCATTCTCTTCATCCCCAAAGAAACTAAATGTCACATCAAAAATCTGTTATTCATGTACAAAGTTATAAGAGGGGATTTTAAATAGACTCTCTTCACTTATTAGTGCAGTTTCATAGGTGATTGCTCAAGTGGTTATAATCTTTACCCACAATTCAAAGGCGATGTCCTAGAGATCAACTGATATGCCAAGTCTCCCAGGTGGCATGTGATAAATAAACAGTTACCGTCCTGGGTCTTGGTCACCTTTACAAGACTGCTGTTCACAAATATTGTAGCCCAAGATAAATTTTATATGTGTCACAGGGGACTAAGGAACTTTGGATATTTCCTTTTATTCTATCAATTTTTAAAATTAGAAAAATACTAACAGTATCCACAAATAGCATGTATTCTAGGGGGAAGTAAGGAGCTTACTGTAATGGAAGTTTTCATTCTAAAAAGTGTGGCACATGCGATATGTTAGATACTATGCACACCTTGGATATAGGCAGGTGGAAAAATGGTTTGTATCTTCACACAGCTCACACGTTAGCAAAGAGAGAAAAGAGAAGTATGCACAAGTACAGTATAGGTGCTAACTAGCCATAAGAAATCACATAAACTATGCCATGGGACCACAGAGTGAAGAGTGATAATTCTACTTGGCCATGCAGGTTTTTAAAAAGTAACACAAACTTCTTCAGTACTGTAAAAGATGTATAATATCTGACGTGAGGCTCTAATAAGAAGAGTATTCCCAGTGGAACTAACTCCATTCAAAAGTCTGAAAGTATGTAAATGAAGGGGTGCTTTGGAAAATGTTTAGTTGAGCTTCCAGGAGGGGCTGTACCCCCCAGTGTCACTTGTAAAGCTCATTCAATGTTAAGGAATTGCATTTTGTCTTTTAGGCAACGTGTGGTTTAACTAATCACTTGTACTGTTATGTAAACATTTATTGAACATTTATCACTGCACTAAGGTATACATAGATATTCTTGAACCAGAGATAAAATATGTCAGTGATCTTGTATTGTTGAATAAGAGATAGACAACAAACAAGAAAACAAACATGAGCATGAACAAATTACAGCTTGAGACTCGTGCCTAGGGTAACTCAGTAGAAACAACTCTTCGTGAACATGCATGGATACTGATAGTGTAGCCAAGGTGATGAGCCCCCTATCCACGGCTGCACATAAGTTCAATGAGGTGGCCAAACACACAGTTCAGCAGCACACAAGAGAGTAGTTTTGGGGCCAACTTGGTGGAGAGGTAGGAACAAGAGCAGGGAAATGCATGCTGCAACTTTCCGAATGACCCTGGCTACCAGACGTGCCTTCTGTGTGCCCCATTATATTCAGTTACGCATGCATCAGATGATGCCCAAACCAGAAAGCTATTTTCTCTTTAAGGTTCATGAGACTTAAAATTACCAAACAGCTGCATGGTTTGTATCTTTAGACAAAAAGATACAGATGTTCTCTTACTTGAAGTCTGGGTTTATTTTTATTGATTGATTGATTGAGTGGTTTTATTCTTTGGGGTTTTGGGTTTTTTGGGGTGGGGGGTTGTGCTCTTTGAGACACTATGTAATTCAGTCTGGTCTTGAACACACTATGTAGCCCAGGCTAGTCTCAAAATTATGGTGATCCTCCTGCCTCAGCCTCCCAAGTGCTGGAATTACAGACGTGCATCACCACAAATCTGGGTTTATTTTTTATCCTAAGCTAAAATATATATATATATTATATATTACCAAAAATAACAGCTATGTCTTATTAGTCATTAGTTATTTTCAACAAAGAAATTTAATATTTTAGGGGATTAAGTTATTCCTTAAGGTAAGAGTTAAGCAATTCATCAGGATTCTGGTACTGTTTATCATTAGCATTACCTGGAGGCATGGTATTTGCTGTTCTTGCTATTTTTGACAGGGGCAGGAGCAATGCAAAACATTGTCTTCCTAAGAGGATTTTTCCAAAATGTGATCATGCATTTTTTTTCACAATATGGGGAATTCTGATCCATTCTCTTGCATAATTACATCTCATTTGGAGTATGAAGTGATTTTCCTTTCCTATCCTTTTCTGAGAATTTTGGAGGAAATAAGATTGATATATTATCACTAGAGATATGTTTGTGATATATGCAGATAATTTATTTTGTTTCTCAAAATATTACAAAAAAAATAAAATAAAATAAAATATTACAAAAATTGAGTTTTGTCTTTGAATATGTTTTATTTTGTGTAATGTAAAAATGTTGCTTTCTTATATCAGTTATGTAATTCTGCCCTATCATATTTGAATGAATATCTAGAGTGGAAACCAATAATAAAATAATGAAATTTCTGCAAATAAAATAGAATATTTTATTATTTTTCATTTATTGATTTATTAGAAAATTATTTGGAGATATTAAAATTTTAAAATTAAAACCATATAATATAAGATGGCTTCTTATACTGAAAAAAAGAAAAAGAGGAAGATGAAGAAAGTAGGTATCATTTCTTGAAAACTCAAGATATGTCTTTGAGAAATTACACATATGATTTCCCTGAAATTCAGGAATTTTGTTTTCTATTTTAAAGACTGTTAATATAACACCTAAAACATTAGATTATTAACCCAGTTGACATAATCAGCAAGGAAAATGTTGTGAAAGATTCACATTATAATTTACAATGCAACACATTGAGAATGAATAGATACTACATTTTGCTTCAACCATATGTTGAACCTAAGGGTGAGGAGGCCGGATTAGATATAAGGAACAAAATGTGAGGGGCTGCTTGTTGCTTGCTGCTTGCTGCTTGCTTCCTCTGCCTGCTTCCTCTGTGATGGCCATCTGCCATGCCACCCTGTCTTGGTGCCAGCCAAACTTTACACACTCTGAGTCAAACAAACTTTTCCTTTAACTGTGAGTATCAGGTATTTTGTCTCAGCAACGAAAAAATTAACTAAGACAGAATTTGATACCAGAAAAGTTGGGTCTTGCTGTGGACACTACCTGGCCATATGGCTCAAGAGCCTTTAGAACTGGTTTGTGAAATAAGTTTGAAAAGGTTTGGAGATACCAGTGGAAAAAGCAGCCCTGGAATGCCTTAAACTGTACTTGATGGGAGATTCTGGTCAGAGCTCAGAACACCAGAATGTTGAAAAAAATCCAACAGGTAAAGACCAGGTTTAGGAGGTTTAAAGCACTCTTTAAGTTATACTTGTCAGGTATTATGTCTCAGCAACAGGAAAGCCTAATAGAGGAAATTGGTACCAGGACTAGGGCTATTGCTGTCAATGTACCTGAGCATATGGTTGAGAAGCCTTTGTGACTCACTTGCACAAGGAATTTGGAAAAGTTTGAAAATGCAAGGCATGGAAGTTTTAGATTGTTGTGAACAATGAATGATGTATGATATTGGTCAGAGCTCAGAATACTAATAGGAATGCAGACAGTAAATTTCATGAGTTTACAATTCTGAATGAGATCTCTATTGAAAACTGGACTAGTGACCATGCATGCCTCATTCCAGTGAAAAATTTGTCCATGTTTTGTGTTTTGTCTATATCCTAAGATTTTTGTGTAGCTGAACTTAAATCTAGTAGATCTAGTAGAGGAAATTTAAATGCAGTCCAATGTTCATCTCTTGCATGGGGAATGCTTGCTGCTTTTAGCCAGAAATAGTGAAAATCAGAAGAAAAAAAGTAAAGATGAATTACTGGGAATGTTTGTAGTTTCACCAAAAAAGAAGTGGGTCCCAGGAGAGCATGGTTGCAAAAAGATTAGCATTTTTAAAAAGCCAAATACTTTGCATCAGGAAAATAGAAAAGATGCCCTATCTTGGGAATTGTTCAGACCCCACCCTTCACATGCTGAACTGTATAAAAGGGAAAGTCATTTTGAAAGACTTTTCTTGGAAAAAATAGCCTCGGAGCTGAGCTCATTCAGGGCCAACTAGGGAAGTCTTTCCCAGGGTTCAGTCATCCAGGCACTCAAAAGGCACTACAACCATGGTCCAAGGGGCCCAGGCTATTGCTTGACTTGTTGGCAGACCTTGGAATCACCTAAATGGTTGAGGTTACTCAGGCAAAGAGAATGCCAGAGCTGTGAGGTCATAGAGGCTTCCACCCAGATTTCAGAAGAAGGCCTGGGAGGCCAAGTGATGTATTGCTTAAAAGGCAGTGGCTGAAACTGTGAGAGTGAAAATAAAAGTACAGTGGTGACCCTAGGAAGTTGGAGATGCCAGGAGTATAAAATGTTTGCTGAAGAAACTTCAGGCAGTTAGCAGAGTCAGCCCAAGGAGAGGCTATGTAGGCTGTAACTGTCAAGGCCATAGGGATGGAGCTAAGGCCCTTGGAGATCACATCTCACCAAAACTGCCCCAGGTGCTGCACATGGAGATACAAGATTTAATGTTTTCTCTGCCTTGGGGGGAGGGCAGATCTGTTTCTTTTTTACTTTCTTATTTTTCCCTTTTTGAATGGGAATGTTTGCCCAGTACCATTGTGTATTAGTATTGTTTAACTTTCTTTTTTATTTTTACAGGGCACACAGTAAAATGTTCGTCTTGATTCTCAGATGAGACTTTAGATTTGGAATTTTCAGCAATGCTGGAACTGTTAAGACTCTGGCAACTCTTAGAGATGAACTAAATGTATTTTACATAGTGATTGGACTTGAATCTTTTGGGGTTCAGGAGGAGAATGTTATTGTTAAAAATGTAAAAGATCCCCAAAAACCTTATGTGTTTGGAAGGTGACTGGATCATGGGGGTATCAAACTCATCAGTGGTTTCATCCATTGAGAAATTCCATAGCTGAATATGCTGTTATGAAGTGGGCCCTGTGGGAGGTGGGTTACCCAGGCTTTGCTCTGGAAAGGTTCTTTTTTGTCTCCAGCTCCTCCCTTCTCTTTCTGCTTTCTGGCTGCTATGGGATGAGTAGGCTTTGTTTTCTACCCTTCTGCCATGCTGTTTTTGCCTTCAAGCCAAACAGCCACAAACTGAATCCTATGAAAATGGTGAGAGCAAATAAACTTTTCCTCCTTTAAGTCGTGGGTGTCAGGTGTTACGTCTCAGCAATGGGAAAATGACTAATAGAGGCCATATATGTTTATAATTATTGTTCAATCCTGATGGATTGAACTATCATTATGAAGTAACCATTTGTAAGAATAGTAGTATTTCTCTTATAGTACCTATTTTGTGATACTAGTTTTTAGTTTCTGATTATTCACTTAGCTCTCCTATTGCCACTGTTGCACAACATATATTTTTGCATCCTTTTAATTTCAACCTACTGATATACTCAAATCTAAAGTTCTCTCCTTGAAAAAGTATATACTTGAATCTAAAACTTGTTTCCAATCTGATCACCTCTCTTGATTAGATTATTTAATCTGTTTACAATTAACAGTAGTATTATTACTATGGTTGCATTCACATTTTCCATGTTGTTCTTGTTTCTATGTCCCATGTCATGCTTTCACCCCCACTGCTCCTCTTTTACCATTTTCTTTTCAAATTAATAAGTACTTTTCAGTTTTAAATCTGTTACTTTAATAATTTTTAATTGTATATTGTACAATTAATATCTTAAGTATTGCTTAAGAATTATATCTCCATTTATCAAAATATAATTTAGATTTATATTTAGGTCAAGTTCAATGCAGAAACTCTTTCCCTATATAATTCCATTTAGTCCCTTTTTGTGCTATTACTGTTATATATATTACATCAATATATTTCATAAATTCAGTAAAACATGGCTGTAGTTATTAGTTTATAAAATCTTCTGTCTTTTAAAGAACATGAGAAACAAAGGAGAGACATTGTAGTGCTGACATTTTCACGACTGGGACAAATCCCTGACATAAACAGCTTAAAGGAAGTAGGATATATTTTGGCTGACAGTGTCAGATGTTCCTATCCATAGTGAGCTGGCTCCAAGACAGAAGCATCATGTGGAAAGCACGAGAGAGGAAAGCTGCTCATCTCATGGCAGCCAGAAAAGAGAGCAAGAGCCAGAGAGGAAAGTTTCAAAGGCCAGATGTAGTCCCCAGGAACTCACCTCCATGGCCCACCCAGTCACAGCTAGAATGTGCTTTACTAATCTCCAAGGCATCTTTTGACCCATTCAATCAACAATCAAGGTTAACGACTTCATGTACAAATACAAATTCATTATAATGAATGTGATCATTATGTATATCAAAATTCTACCAATAAACTTAATTTTTAAAAAAGATGAATGATCACAAATAGTATATACTGTACTTGTGAAATCTATTATATTAACTCCTTATTTATCAATTCTTATTCTTCTCATTAGAAGTGAAATCAAACTCATCTGAATTAGTGTTACAATGTTAAAATTAGAAATTGTATTCAATCTGGCTATTCCTGTTCCAGGTATCTTCTCAGAAGATCTAAAGACGTACATGCATACCAATATTTATAGCAGCACAATTCATAATGGCTAAATCCTACAAGCAGCCTATATGGTGTCATTTCTTAATCTCAGAGAACTTTTCTCCATTCACCTACTCTATATACTTATTATCAAATATACTACTATCTACATGTCATAAATTCATCAATTATATACATATATTTTATGCAACTATTCTTTAAATGAGTTTAAAAAGATAGTTAAGAAAGATGAGATTAGAGTTATTTATATAATTTCTTAATTGCAATTTTTAAACAATACTTTAGATGTTTTCATATTAGTTTCTTTAGCTTTTAATCTGAAGAATCCTGTTTAGTGTTTCTTATAAGGCAAGTCTTGAAGCAATGAATTTTTTCATTTTGTTTATCCTGGAATATTTGCACTTTACCTAAATTTTTGAGATATAATACCGATAGACAAAAGATGTTTAGTTGGGAGTACTTTTAATTTCATTACTTTAAGTACATTTTACCTATAAATTTTGGTATCCATTACTCCAGTGAAAGTTCAGTTGTAAACCTTATTAAATTTCTCCTTTACATGATAAGTCATTTTTTTCTCTTACTGCTTTCAAGATTTTGTCTTTTGCATCCAAAATTTGACTATGATGTATCTGAGTATGAATCTCTTCATATTTATCATATTTTGAGTTCATTGGATTTCTTGAATTTTCAGGTTAATGTTTGTCAAATACAGAGAGTTTTCATTGATTGTTTATACTTATATTTTTTCTGCATTTCTTTATAGCTTTTCCTTTACAGAGATGCCAGTGTACTTATTGGTGCCGCTCATTTCTCTGTGGCTTTGTTTCTTTTTCCTCAATCTTCTTTCTCTTTGTTCTTCATATTATCTAACCCTTATTAATCTATCATCAAGTTTGCTGATTTTTGCCATCTCAAATTTTCTATTGAGCCCATTTACTGAACATTTCATTTTGGCCACTACATTTTCAACTGTGAAATTTCCATTTGGTTCTTTTTAAAGAATAATTTATCTCTTTTCAGTAACATTTTTTATTTATGGAACATTGTCATCATACCTTTTTTTAATTCTTTAGAGAAGATCTATTTCAATTATTTGAATATATTTATAATTCCTTAAATTCCTTGTTAACTATAGCATCAAGATCACTTCAAGACCATTTCTATTTTCTGTATCATCATAATTTTGTTTGTAGGCATGTCATAACTTTGTGTTGAATATGGAACCTTTTACATACTATATTATAGCAACTCATTGTGCTTATTTCCCTTTATCACCAGGGTTATTAAACTTTTGAGTGGCCACTCATTCATTCACTTAATGATTTGGCTGGCCTGATCCTGGCAAGTCTATTTCCCAGAGTATGACTTTGTGACCTTTATTATCCTTGCTCAGACTTTTTTCTTGATTTAATCTTTTAACCTGGTTACCTAAGGGTTGCCAGTATAATCCATTTATTATTAAAATGTTGTACATAAGCCGTCTTAGCCAGTGAGCATTTGAGCCTATTACTAGATGCGTTTGCAGTTTGGGGCTGCTATCAGTTAAAGGAGTTTGTTTTAGCCACATGCCCAGCCAAGTACGACTGGCTTAGATTTTCTCTCTTCATTCATTCCCGAGAGCACACAGCCTTAGCTATGAACACAATCTCCCTGGTTGCTGGGATATGTGCAATTATGTTTTTAAGCCTAGTTTCTTGGGAGTTGTCCCTATGTCAGAGTACTTGGTCATTGGTTATACTTAAGCCCTTGGTACCACTGAGAATTCTATCCTTTTTTTATTGATCTTTGTGTGATTAAGGAAAGCTTTTGAGGGCCACCCACTTTCGAGTCCCCCTGCTGTCTCTCTTAGGCAGAAGCTTTATTTCTGTCAATAAATTTTTCCCACTCTTAACCTCTGTTGTTACTAGAATTCATTCTTCGAATTTAGAGAACACGAACTCATGTTTTGGATATCTAGTAGGTTTGGGAGTTACATCTCTTTCCTCTATATCATTTTGGAGGTCTTCCACTGAAATTACTGGTCAGAGTTTGGGCCACCATTCTATGCTCCTAGGGCAGAGAAGCTGAGGCGGTCCCAGCACCCGGAAGGAAGCTCCAGGCTGCTGTGGGACTCTAAAACCTTGTAATCTTAGAATTCTTGTAGCCCTGACTGCAATTAAATGTGAGCTAATGATTAAGAAGCTTGTTAGTTCTGGGAAGCTAGATAAAATTTGTAACAGACACAGAGTTTTAAAGGTAAATTACTCAACTCCTTGTTTGCCTGGAGAACAGACATTCCCAGACCCACTATCTGTAGGACAATCCATCAATGTGTCTGCTGACCATCAGTACATGACAGTCATGACCATTAGTGTGTGTGTGTATGCCGACCATCAGTACGTGACAGTCGACCACTAACCCTTGTTTCTTTTCTCTTAAATCTACATGTTAACCTCCCCCTCAACCCCCTATAAAAACAGCCCCGGATTCTGAGCCAGTTGCCTCTCTAAGCTACTTTGCTTTGGGAGTGCCATCTGGCTAGACTAATAAAGGTCTGTTTTACTTTCCAACTTGTCCGGTGTGTTCCTTCCCGGGTGTTCATCACTGCAGTGAGCTCCTCGGAGCATTTGGTAAGGCTCTCGGTCTTACACTGCCATTCCATGTTCCTAGGGCAGAGAAGGTAAGAAAGTCCCAGCTCCAGAAAGGAAGCTCCTGCACTGGCATTCCACACTTCTAAGGCACAAAGGTGAGCTGCATGGGGGGCCAGAAGCACCCCCCCTTCTAAATGAGAAGATACGTAAACAAGCCTCAAAAACAGACTTCCAGATCACCTACAGCAACCCCAAAGGGAAACAAGATGGAACAATCTGATACTCAACCACTCCCAGCACCCAGAAGGAAGCTCTCCCGCTGCCATCCCAAGCTCCTAGGGCAGAGAAGGTGAGCC
>NW_004624899.1:2241138-2257209 GCF_000247695.1 Heterocephalus glaber | reverse complement strand
AAAAATGTATAATTGATATTGTGTAATAGGAAGTAAAGGTCTAAAGAAGCAGGGGAAGTGGGAGAGGTAGGGGAAAGGAAAGAAGGGGAAAAAATATGAGAAAAGGAAAAAAAATGGAAAGAGAGTCTTTGCAAATAGGGAAGGGTGGAGGGGGTGAAGGGAGGGCAGGGGAAGGGGAAAAAAATAAGAACCAATTCATGTAATGGTACAAGATCACAATGATGTATGTAAATATATTTTATACCTAAAATGTACCAATAAACTCAATGGGGAAAAAAAAAGGAAAGCTTTCAATTGTTTTCCATATTCTTTCAGATTTTCCTCAGCCAGTGCAGCTTCGAACTTAGACTTCTCAACCTTTGGGTTTGGCTGTGATAACAGGAGAGTGCTTCTTAACTCACTCCTTCCCTGATTCCTTAAGTTAAAATTTTGATGTTCATCAGCTTAGCTTTTTACTACTTGCACCAGTGAATTAAGAATGTGCCTTCCTAGTTGTTCTCTACCAGGACTGCCATAGGTTTTGCTAACATCCTTGGTCATGGAATTCTCTGTATGCTGCCCTAAGTAAAGTTAGTTCTCACATATAGACCTGTAGAGCTCTTCATCTTTAAGCATGCTTCTCCATCTTGCCTCTATACAGGGGGTAAAATTTCTGTTCCACTGGGGAAGAATTGGGCACACAGACATCGGCTGTTTTCTTAGAATGAGACTTCTGCTTCCTCAGTAGTTACTGGAAGGACTGAGTCAATGCTGGAGGAGGCCTTAGTTTCCTGCCTTGCCTTTCTTAGTTTGAAATCCATGTTATGTGACTGACCTTGGAGCTGTGACACAAGGAAGGAGGACATAGCATTCTTGGCTATTGTTCGTGGAGGAAAGCCCCAGCCCCGCGAGTTGGAACATGAATACCCTGATCCTCTCGCCAGCATCTGCCTAGAATAGAATTTACATGAGTGGGGTGGGGTGGGGTAGGATGAGACATTCTTGCAGCCCACTCCTGTCCACCCTCAGACTGAAGCCAAAGCACAGGCTGAGATCTGAGCAGGAGAAATTCCCCACCTTCCCAGTTTCTCTTTCTGAAATGAGATCCCTGGAGTAGTCTCCACAGGATGTGATGGGTGGGTGCAAGGCAGGAATGGGGAATGAGGGAGCTTTGTTGCTTATTATCCTTGCCCAACTGGATTTTCTTGAATGAATATTTTTCCTTTTGCTCTATGCTCTTAAGAAAATTTCCAGAGAATTTATACAGTTGTTTTTCATATTTTTTTTAATAGTAAAATGGTTGTTTGGGGGCAGAAATTCTCAGAATTTCCCTTTCCTTATTCAGGAAGTTGTTTCTATCGCTTCTTGGCCTTTTAGTTAAGATCAAGTGTAGGAAGTTCTTTCTATTTATAGCTTTTTAGAAACTGGAACTGAATTTAGCCATCCAGAGAAACCTTTTCATTTAGAACTGAAGACTTTACCACAGTGTGACTTATCCAGGGACACGGAGTTCATTCAAGACAAAGACTAGGCCAGTCGCCTCAACTTAAGAGTGGTTGGTCCAAAATATCCCCCTCCTACCTCTTCTCCCACTGCCCTTCACCCCCAGCCCACTGTCCAGTGCAGTTGGAATCTCTTCCTGTGGCTTCTGTGGTTCTCAAACTTTCCCTGAGTTGCCTTGTTCAAACTGGCTCCTGTGTTGTGTTGACACGTTTCTGTCATACTTTAAATGCCCCTTACTTTCTTTCCAGCACACACACAAAAAGATGTTTTATGTTCATATTTTACATTCCACACCTCAGTTCTGGAATCAGGCATTTCTCCAAGGAGCCCTGGTTTCTTTCTAAAGCAGTTTTAAGAGTATGAAATATAATCTCTAAATGCTGAGAGATGTAATGAATTTTTCCCTCCATTTTTCTTATTAAAGTATTTTGGTAAAGTAATTTTCTACCACCCACTCAAATTTATCTGAGCCAGAATGGGCTTAGAAAAATTTATCTGAGTCTGACTACAGATTATTTTCCTATTCGTCTTAGACTTGCCATGGGTTTCAATCAAGTCCCCAATAAAATAACCCATTAGCTTGTACCATTTCTGTGATGCCTGTTTTCAAGCCTATACCAATATAATCTGCTTCCTTCAAGGACTAACTTATCAAATGTAAGAGAAGGAAAATAGAAGCTGGAGTTTAAATTTTTAATCTTTATTCATTTCAGGAAAAATATCTCCCTGTATATCTGCAGAAATCAAATCTATAATTTTAGTTTATATTTATTCAGCTTTGTAAAGATAATATATAAATGTATTTACTTAA
The DNA here is from genome assembly GCF_000247695.1 of Heterocephalus glaber. The sequence continues at coordinate 2,254,916 of NW_004624899.1, read as the reverse complement.
GCCATAAAATCAGAAATAGGCTTGAAAAGAAAAGGAAATATATTAAAATGTTTTCTAAATTTAATCAGGAACATTAAAAAAGTCTTTTAAAAGTTCAAATAATTAAAATGAAGAAGTAAGCAATATATTTATATATTTTATATAACTTAGGACATTAGAAATGATTTCTTAAAATAAAATTATGTTTTGTTATCCTTCAAGGCCCTTGAAGGTCACTCTGTCAAAATAAGATTAGAAACTCATTTATTTTGCACTTTATTCAGTATTGAATTTTATTTTATTTCCTTACTCTTGTATTTGAGGTGATCAAGTCAGATATGCTTTTATTCCTTATGAAGCATTTTTCTTTAAAATAGCTGCCATTTTTCTATTAGTAATAATTTAAAGGTTAATACTAGCCAATAGAATTAAGTATCTTTTCCTAAGATAATTTTCTAATATTTCTCCAGGTACACTTGAAGGTGAGTCATGTTTATTGAACATGCGCAGCTAATGACAATTGCCCTAATTATCTGCTTTCTAAGATTCTTTTTTTCTTTTGGTACCAGGGATCAAACTCGGGACCTTGCGCTTATGAGGCAGGCAGCAGAACCACTGAGCTAAATCCCTGGCCGCTGAGATTTTATCTTGCAAAACTCTAGTCCATCAGATTTTAATAAACCATTTTCTCCCATTAGCTACAAAATTATTGAAGCTGTAGTCATTGATTTTTATAAATAGGGAAAATTAAAATATTAAAAATAACCTTTTATGTACACAAAACAATCATTTTAAGCAAATCTTAAAATAATTAACTAATCAAATGACAATATCCAATATTTTACTCAAAATTTTTCTATCAGTTTATATTGTTTTATTTGATCATAATTTAATAGGTTGAAATTAAAAGAACTTGTCTTGAAATTCTCCAGAATATAAATTTTGCAGCTAAATACTATACATGTGATATTGGGAAGTCATTTACATGCTAGATTCTTTGGCAACTTTAAAATTGTGTAATACACTTATTTACTTTCTAAAGTTACAATAATTAGATTCTCATGGTAATGTGACATGTATATACTATACTCCTCATATTTGTTAATACATTTGGATTATTATTACTGAGAATCCATTATATGCCAAGAGATGTTTTCTCATGGAAGCCTTGGTTTTCTTTGTGATATTTATTGTATAATAAAATTTGCCTGTAGTAATAATAATAAAGGTAATTTCCCATCTTGTTTCACCTCTAACTTTCCATCGTAAGATAATATTGTTTGCAAATAATAGCTCGCTCTCAAAGAAGTGAAAAGTCACATTTTAAAAATGCATAACCTTAACTACATCTTTAAGCTTAGCATTTTCAATTACTTTTCACTTTGTGTATCTTTGGTAAGTTTTTCTGGGTTTTGTGTGCTTCCTAAAACAGTGCTTGTCTAGCTGTCAAAGTGTAAACTATGCAAAGGAAAGGTCAGACATCAATAGATAACTCCTGTTTCCATGGAAACCAACTTGGTTTAGGAAAAAGCTTATAAATAAAGTGCTTATAAATAATCATGGTTTCTGAAAATTTCATTGCCCTCCTTTGACAGGTGTAGTGATGTAAATCTTTTTTGCCAAATGGCCAATTCATAGATTAGTCTTGATTGAGTTTTCAAATATTGGTACTAATGTGTCTGTTTTTAAGAAGCTCTATACATCCTCTTCAATGTCATTCTCCTTCAAATAAAAAATTAACTAAAATGAATCCTACTTTTATTCAGGAAAATTATTTTCTGATCATATATCCTTTTCTACCAGTAGTCATAGACTCATTTCTTCTGTTTCATGGGAGACTGAAAAGGATACTAAATGACATGACTTTTCCTTATACCCTTTGGATATTTCTTTTATTGTTGAAGGGATCTACTTAGGGTATGCTAATTTTATATGCATTTTACACAGTAATAAAGGGAAACATTTGCACTGATGCCACGAAGAGCCAAGAAAACACCATTTGCAAGTGATCAATGTATTAGAATATATTAGAAAATAATAGAAGTATATTATTCTAGACATCTGTGCATTTTAATAAAAGATGCATCAGTAACAACCAAGGTAAAATTGAATTTGGGCCACTTCCCACATGGAAAACATAATAACTGGCAAAAATTACTCCTGTCTGTATTTGCTAGTTTCTATCATAAGATTTTGATGATAGATTGCAGTGACAATAAGCCTCATGGGAGAAATTACGGGTAGAAATGCTGGTCTATCTATTTCCATTTGTCCTTCTCATTTCCTTTTGCAAATATTATGTCTTATTTTTCGTCCTATTTTCTTCCATTCCTTATATTTGTCAAATTATGGTAAGAATTCTACATCAATAAATATAGCTAAGAAAAAGTGCCATAAAATCATTCAGGAATATATATATAATATATATATAATATTATATATATTATATAAAAATCATGTCAACATGTCTAATTTTATGTCATCTTTTTCCAAATATTCATTAAAATATCCTCAAGTGAAACAAGATGGGAATAACTTTGAAAATGTAAATTTATATCAATCATTTTTAAGATTCTAAAATTAATCAAGTTGAAGTACAAATGTGAATAACAATGATTTGCTTCATAACTAGAAATAGTTTAGAGCAAATCGTACAACGTAGTCCCTAAGACAGGTGACCTATTATGATAATCACTTCTCTTGGTAAGGCCACACTGCATACCTTTGCAGCAGGACACAAACTAGATTGGAGATGCATTGAACCAGAGGCAGAGTTAGGATTTAAAACAGTATAGCAGTACTGCAAATGATAAATGATAGGTGCTTAGAAACAAACAGAATGGAAAGATTTTTTAAAAAAATACAAGAGCTGTTAAGGTAGAGTTCTATAACTTAATTCTTTTCTTTCCTTGGCCAAACTAATCTTTCGAGACAAGGCTCAAAATGAAGTCTTGAAGCATTTAAAAGAATGATTGCTCTTTTATCTTTTTTTATTTTTTATTTTTTGGTACCGGGGATCAAACTCGGGTCCTTGCGCTTGCGCAGCAGGCGGCAAAACCACTGAGCTAAATCCCTGGCTCTGATTGCTCTTTTTTCTATGCTTTTAAAAATCCTGCTAATATATAACTCACCAGAATTAGAGCTATCTGAATGTAGAGTGAAAAGTTAGATTCTACCACATTCAACTGTATTGTCCTAGCATTTGCTATTGTGCCTGTCAAAAAGTCACCACTTAATGCAATTTACCAAATTAAATTGTATCTCTAAGTTCTTTCTTCCTTTTAAATTCAGTATTTGGGATTTGTAAATAAAGTCTACAAAGATTAAAGGAATTGAGATTAGCTATGGTCTGATTTTAAAATCATCTTTCATTATCAGAAAAGTCTGCAACTATGTCTTTCATAGTAAAATAAGTTTAAGCTATGATCAATAGCTTCAGACATTGAGAATATGACTTTGAAAATGATTGTAAAACATTTTAAGGAATTTCCTGAAAATATAGTTACCTCTCATGTATGGCTACGATAGGAGATCTTTACTGTCTACTATATCAAATGCTGAATGTAATGTTGCATCCTGGGTTGGTTCCTGGAACAAAAAGGAACATTGGATTAAAAGTACGGAAATCAGAAGCAATATGGACTTCATTAAATAATGTTGTGATACTGGTACTAATTGTAGTAAGTGATAATAACTGTAACCAAGGCACCATACTAATGTTAGAGGTAATCTTAGAGGAATTTGAGCAGAGGAAATGAGACTTCCCTGCACCATATTGGTGAAGAAGGCCAGTGTGATGGAGGATGCTGGATCCTGGAGTCAGAGCCCCAGCAGGGGTAAGGGCCTTCCTCATGGTGTAGTGTGGGGCAGAATGCTAGAGCAGAGTGAATGATAGAAAAGGAGAAAATGATTTCTAAATGTAAATAAAGAAGGACGTGGGAGAATCACGGTTAAAAAAGAAGTTATAGGAAGGCACAAAAGTATCTCCCACTAGCTAGCTAGCTAGTTAGCCTTCTGTATGTAAATGTGTGCTTCTAGTCCTGGCTGCTGTGAGGGACATCTGGCACCTAAGCTGTGAATCCTTAGAAAAGTTGGTGATTCTACCTCTGGGGCCGGAAAGTTACAGGAGAAGACTAGAATGCAACATGGTGCCAGAGATCCAGGGACACACTCAAGGAAAGCTGGAAACAAGAGCATAGGACACAGGAAGCCCCTTGAAATGGCTCCCAGTGGGAAACAAGGACTGCCCGAGCACCAGTATGAGTAATACTAATGCCTTCTAGCCCATTGAATAAACTAGGTACCCACGAGATAACGTGCATGTAAATATGTTAATGAACACATTGACGGTTTCATGAAGAACAATGTAAGCACATACTAGAGACCCCTGCAGTTAAGTTTCAGTATCCTGCCCAGTATATGATGCAGACATGAGAAATAAAACTAAAAGAACTAGGAGAGAAAGTGGGGTTGACAGGATGACCAATGCCAGTGCAGCCGACAAAGGCACTGGCCAGTCCAAGCCACTGACTTTTATTGGTAATCAATTCGGGTAAGCTACGTGCATGGGCAGGACTATGTGACAAGATATGCAAACATGCAGTTTCTATGGAAATTAATGTAAGCAAGACTCATAAAGGACAAGACAAAGCATTCTCGAATTAGGAACAAAATATATGGTTGTAATTCGAACATTGTTCTTCTAGTTAGAAGGTTTTAGTTGTGGGAATGGAATTTGGGTGTGAGTTACTCTGACCTCGGCATGCAGGCTTTGGCCAGACTCACTTCTATAAATAAGCGAATTGTGGGGTTAACTCTTCACAGCCTGCCTTGGGCATAATCAATATTACAGCCTCCTGAAAGTACATAGAGAAATAAAGAGTAACTTTACCGTGGAGATAACTGTCAGATACAGTGTAAATATCATAAAAGAAGAAAGAATCAAAATTGTGCACCAGTGGATAAAAGCAAGGAGAGCAAAAGAGCAGAAGATGCAGAGAACAAAGCCTGACAAAATGGGACTCTATCTAAAAAAGTAGATATGCCTTCCAAAGTTCATAAAGACTGATCACAACATAATATACAACTCTACATGGGATGATTTTAATACAAAAGACATATTCAGAAAATTGGTAAAAATGTAATAATCTCTGAAAATATTAGTGGCATATCAATGTTACATTTCTGATTTGGGGGTGTATTGTGATTTAGTTGGAGAATGTCCTTGTAGATATGCAAGCATCTGGGAGTGACGCTCTCAGGAGGGAAAGCCTATGCAGAAGTTTATTTGTACTGTACATTCTGAGGAATGATTTAATCTCACAGACATAATGTTAAGAATAAAATCAAGCAAAACAGGAGAGGACATGCAAGATGGTGAAATTTAAATAATAATAAGAGAGTATTGTGACAGTCAAGACAAGAGTCACATAAAGATAATGGAAGGACTGGCAAAATGTTTTCAGGGTAGCAATTTTCTATTTCTTGCTGGAAATGATATTTGGGAACAACATTTAAATTTAATAATTTGTACTTATTTTCTTTTATCTTTGTGTTTGTGTAGCTTTTTAAAAGATAAGAACATCTTAGCTGAAAATCATAATGTAATTAATTTATACTTTTGCAGTGTAAACTAAGACTAGTGAATACTGATGTATTTTACTGATCTAAGACATTACTCATTTTCTAAACCACTAGTATTTTATATCAGAAAAAATATAAGATGCATCATAGAACCAAGGATGTTAATATGTGAAAAAATGTATATCTTGATCAAAGCTTAATAATATTGCCTAGATATAGTGTAGTTTCTTCTCCCAGTTTGGGAGTCAAATGAATTAAATACTTTTGGAAAAGTAACTAAACGACCTTTGCTCCAAGAAATATATTCCAAGTTACATGTTCATTTGCTGTCCTAATACATTTAGCAAAGTAAAATTCTCAGGTAGTTCCCCAAAAGATAACAAATATAACTTTCATCCTTAAATAGAACAAGACTTGGGGCAAAGATTCTCTGGATATATTTAGACAGATATTTATACATTTTAATCAAACAAGTCCTGTTTCTATATAAAATGTCATGTCATTTTATATAGAAAAGTGACTTGATGTCACTTTTCTAAAATTAAAGTTTATTTCTTTTTTTCTTTCCCCTTTCCCCAGTGAAGTTTTCTTCACAAATAGACAAATACTCCCTTCTTCTGGGGCACTTCAAAATCACAATTAATTGTGCTAATTATCTCATACAGGTACAGCTAATTAAATTTAATTGGTTTGTCTTGTTAATTCTAAACAGCATCCTGTGAGAGATTTTAGCTTTTGGTTTAAAATAGGTTGAAAATCATTTATCCTAACATATTTCAAGGGAAATCCTATCATGTGTAGGTGTTCAAGTGGAGCAGGCATGGCCAGCTAGCAAGGAATATTTCTGCTAGCCATTGATTTTTTTACAATGTAATTTTCTGTGAAAATTTGTCATTGTAAACGTGAAGGTTTTAATAACTGTTTACATTCATCCATACACACAAAAATATGAAATTGTAATACATAATACAGTGGACACTCAAGTTACGACTGCCCTGACGTATGAACAACTTGGGTTAATTAGGTTAGTGGAAGCTTCATTTACCTCTTGCTATCTGGTGTGTACCCAGGTAAACATCCAGATCTCAGCAGGATTGACTTACAACCAACTTGAGTTACAATCTGCCCTGGGGAAAGAATCAAGTTCATAAGTCAAGGGTCCACTCTATGACTAATACAATAACCAAAAAAAAGTTTGCATTCTTAATTTTTAATTATATTTGGACTGTTCCTGTGTGCACTATTACCTCAGCCTGGGCTTTGGTGGAATCCCATTGCCTGGTTTCCTTCCTCCTTTATTCCCCAGTGATCCATTTCATGTGGCAACATTTCCTTAGCCCAGCAAGGTAGTTAATGAGGACTTCCAAGGGCTCTACCCTGGTTTCACTCTGTTTCTTTCTTTAATCTTCCACAGGGAATTCATTTACCATGCAAATGCCTTTAATTACCAGACATGGGCTGGAAAATTTTTATCTCTTTATTTCTAGCCTAGAGCTTCACCTTGCACTTGAGATGTATCTCCAACAACCTTCTCCATTTGTCAACAGTAGTTCCCCACAGTTACCCAAATCACAACCTGTCCAGCAATGTGCACATCGCCTGCACCTGTTTCATCACTGTGTTTCAGGTCTTAATCATTTCTCACCTGGACTCTTCCGCAATCTTTTGTCTGTTCTTCATTCCTTAGCCTCCCTCTCCTCGCTGCTCATTATTTCCTCCTAGCAGCTTGCTAGCAATCATCTGCTTTCCTTAATTTGAAAGAGTAAACATGGTTGTATCACTCCCGAACCCGTACTTAGGATTAAATAATTGATCTCTGTCACTTACAAAATAAAGTTGCAGTGCTGCAGCAGGCGTCTCACCCCCTGCCAGCAGGACTCTGTTTCGGTGCAGACCTGAAGGACACAAGAACTCCTCCACTCCCTGGCCTCTGAACTGCTGTGTGTGTGAGTGTAGTGCTGTCTGTGTCAGATATGCTATTCACATCTGCTTTTACACACAGATGAAATATTATTATTTAATAAGAAGTTTTAAAAGTAGTTTAAATAAAACAGATATGTAGAGTGAAAACAAAAACATCCCCTCGGACTGCTCTCCATCAAATTTCTTTCCACCAGTGCAGGCTGCTTTAAAAAATGCAACCTTCTACTCTTCTTCTATTTCAGCAATTCAATTTTTCTTTTAACAATATCTGTTTTGCTTACTCCATCTTCATACGATTCATAGATAGAAAGATAGATATTTTATTTTTACAGTATGAGATAAACTGTATAGTTCAGGACTTACAGTATAATCATTTGATATTCTACTCTCAGATATTTGGTAGTTTTTTGTGCCTTTTCATTATAATTAATAATAATGCAATGCGTGTCCTTCTTACTGTAATTTTTAAGGACCCTATTATGTATATATACCTCCCAGAAATATCCAGTGCTTGTGTGATATATGTAATGTACATATAATGTATATATGCATTTTCCACTTTAAAATCTTATTAAATAACATTTCATAAATCATTTTCATCCATATTATTATAGACTATAGCACTAATTACTTTAGAGATTTGACCTACATATTCACATTATTTTTAAAGTTTCATATTTATTCTAATTTTTGAAAATGAATTTATTTAAACAGTAAATGTGATCATTGTTTAAGGATATTTTGGCAAGATTATTAATAAGTACATATTTTAAATGTTATTAATGGCTATTATAAGGTAAAGTATTTGAAAATGATAAGATATTGAATATGAGATAGTCAAGAAAAAACATAATTTATATAAAAAGTACTCTTGTTTATAAAATTTTATTTGTTCTACTTTTATGTGTCAAATGTCCATGCTTTAAAACATATTTTTTAAGTTAATGATTGAGAACTCGTGTCTAACAAACCATATTTAAACAATACTCTTTTTTTTCACATCCAGTAATTTGAATTTGTCTTTGTCTCTCAGGAGACAAGTCAATATAATGTGTGAATCCAGTATGCTACATAAAAGTAAGAGGCTCTAAGATCTGTTCAGTTTGCGAGAATAAACTATTAAAACACACCTCTATGAATGTGGTATATTCTTACTACTGATAATAGCTATTTCAAATTAAAAAATATTTTTATAAACTTTGTTCAAATAATAAAAATGTCACAGAGAATATCTGAAAACATACATTGAAAGAACAAAACTTTGACAGGACAAATAATTTCAAATTTTCAAATCAATCAGGCTCTCATATTTATTAAGATAATGATAAAAAGATACAAAATGTGAGATAAGTAATAGAACTGATGTGAAGAGAGAGCCATTCTACTGCATAATGATCCTAGTTAACAATGTATTCCTGAAAATTCCTAAGAAGGTCAATGTAAATATATCCTCACCATAAAATTAATGACTACATGAGGTGACTTATTTGTTAGATAACTGGATTTAACCAGTCCTGCATGTGTGATGTTATTACAAAGTGGGACCTTGGGCAGTGGTTGGCTCATGGACAGAGGGTCCTCAGGGATGGGATGAGGGTCTTCCTTTTAAAAAGTTTCTGAAAATGTTTCCCCCTCTTCCACCCTAGGAGCACAGATGCTCTCTGTGAATCAGGGAGAGAGCAGCCATCGGCCAGGAGTTCTGCTGCCTCCTTGTCCTAGAACTTCCAGGCCTCTGAGAAGTAAATGTCTACTAAGCTGCCAAGTCCATGCCATTGGTTTAGTAGCCCAAGCTGCCGACAGGGCAGGCATTCCAAGGGAGACCCAGCTGGCAATGTTCTCAAGTCTCTTGTTTGCCTGAATGTGTTTATGAAAATTTGTATACCTGGACACTTATAATTTGGGAACTTTCATATGTATGTCTGTAAGTATACTTCTAGAAAAAGCTTAGAAAACAGTATAGGAAAACAAAAAAGATAAAGGAGTGGATGTGAATATGACCATCCTCATTGGATTTTGACTTACAGCCTTGAAGTGATCAATGAAACTCTCTAGAAATGATAAATCTGAGCCTTTTTCTTGGTCTGAGTAAAAATGAAAGGTTTATTTGATGATTTGTATTGCTAGAATCCGCAGGTGGAGCCACATAAGTACTCAGAAGCCTTCTAACACTGTGTCAGAAAATACTTTACTGAGAGGATAGATAGGAGCAAGCAACAAATAAGAACGAGATAAAAGTAAAAGCGGATGGACTGGAGAAGGGCAGGAAGGCTCTAGTTTCCTCACTTCTGGGGAAGATGGAGAAATGGTGCCCTGTCATTGTTCTGTTCCTTCTTGGATTTGGAAAGAGAGTTATGACTGCAATAAGGCCAGATCTTCAGAAAGCCTTGGACTCTATTCCAATCCCTCCTTGAGTGACTTTTCATAACCTCTCTCAGGCGGTGGAGGATGGAGAAGACAGGACATAATTTTTGACTTTGCCCTATTCTGTACTATTGAGTTTTTCACACAAACCTAGTTGTGTTTGAAAACCTATGAGTCAGAAAGTTTCACTTAAGAGATAGACTAGTAAATATTACTAACTTTTATGCTTCTGAAGAATTTTAGCAAGGTGAAGATATTTTCTTTTAGTATTCACCAGGCCTCAAGAAAATATCAACTATTTGTTCTGTCAAAATATACAGGAATCAAAAAATCTTATAAGTACTTTTAAATCTGAATTAATCCTGTTGTATGAACTTGGACAACTTGATTCTTTTTGAGTTAGACTTTTCCAAATTGATTTTCTCAAACTCAGTGGGAAAGGGACTCTGGGAAAACTAGACTTGAGAAAAAAAGTAAATAAATAAAAGAAGATTCATTTTTTCAAAATTTTAGAACATTTAACACAGTTTTTATCTATTTGATGAATTTGGGATATAACAAATTCCACTCTTCATAGAAAACACGTCACCATTTAGGGTTGATTTGTTTGTTTTGAAGGGAAATGGTAATAACATTGTTTTAGTACAAACATATATTAGTACACAAAACAAATAAATGTAAAAGTGTTTTCTAAATGTGACAAAAATCCCTGAGAAAGCTCTGTTTTGTTAGCAGATTAGTAATCTATGTAGTGAATAGGGAGTGACTTTGTGTATATTTTGCTATTTCATCTCAATATAAAACTTAGGCAACAGGACACCCACATCTACTAAAGGACAATTGTCTGTCAAGGGGATCAGTGCATCAGGATAATCAATGACTAATTCTTGGAGAAACTGCCAGACAGCCAATCAACACTGATTTATTGATGAAGAAATTGACAAAGTGCTTAATTATAACAAGAGCTGAAGAGATTTTTCTACATTTCATATTTAGGTTTAATGGATGCATATACAATGTGGTGGTATTGACCATCTGCTCTAGGTTTTATTTTCTCAGATTATTTATGATGAGATTAATTATCTCAAACTTTGTCCATGAGAGATTAAAGTGAACATTTCACATATAGAGTGATATTTGGAGACATTACAAGAATGTGATTTAATAATAATAAAAAAAACAGTATTTTATAAATCCATTGATTTAGAAGCCTTTAATAATATATTCAATTCATTTTCTTTCAGCAGATTATTGAATGAATACAGCAATAGTGAGTATTAGGTGGTTTTAAATTCAATGAATGATGTTGTTATTCTCTACTATTGCATAGAAAATGTCATAAATTTAAATTGCTGGAAGCCTACAGACAAAATCCTTCTCCTATGTGGGTTTTGTCTTGTTCAGTTTTTATTTTAGTGATAACTTTTAAAAGTAGAAAAAGTTCAATCAGAGAAAACCACATCTAATTACATTGGACCCAAACTCCCTACCAGTGGCAAAAACCCGTGGGAACAGAGTAGAGGAAGCCTCCACAGGTCCAGATCTGCATCCCAGATGCACCCCTGTTCATACAGTTCACACCCATACATTTTCCATGTTTCCCTCCATTCACTTTTATGATTTTATGAGCATCATAAGTCTGAGTTTTAGCTAGTACAAGGGGAAAAATAACATGAAAAACATATACTTTATGTCTGAAAATGAAACAAAATAAAGTAGGGGGATGCCTGAAAAAGTAATAGGAGACTCTGGTTTTAATCCCAGATGTGCCTTCAAATTTACAGTCTAATAATTGTCCAAATGTTAAAGCTTTACCAGCTCTAGCCTCTTGTTTAAAATGAGGTTTTGGTTTGAAGAAATTTATGATCCCCTAAATAAATTTTTTAAAATTAATAGACTATGGTTCAACTTAGAATGATTTTTTTTTAAATCTTTAACAGATATCTGCTGCCCTCATTAGAGGTGGTCAGCACAAAATGTTACTGCAGAAACTTTGCAGCAGAATTGCACATGTATTGATCCCCCCAGGAGCAAGGTTCAGCGTGTGTTGTTAACCTTGATTTGACATGCAGAGAATCTTTTTGTGAGGAGAAATTTAAAGGAAGTGTCTTATAAAGAAATGGAATCTCTGTCACCTTGGCTGTTTATAGAGTTGGATTAGCTGTTGTGGCTGAGGTTCTTCAATCCTCTGCAATATTCTGTGGGACCCATAGGAGGTAGGGTTGACTTGGTTACCTTAATGCACAATAGGGGCCCAATCTTTCTTCAGGTATTATTATTATTATTATTATTATTATTAATCATATCGAAGATTGGTCCCAGGGAGCTACATCCTCAGTTATTTATTTATTCATTCATTCACTTAATGAATGAATTTGAGATGTGGTTCTTGCTAAGTGATTAAGTTGCCCAAGTGGAGTTCCAACCTGTGGTCTTCCTGCCTCAGGATTCCAGAGTGCTGGGATGACAGGCATGCTTACTTTGGTTCTTTACTTTGGTAAAGTGTGTTTTCCAGGAATATGGCAGTGATTATTTTATTCAGTTGTCTCTGCTATGTAGTAACACCCACGTTTGAATATGCCTCATAGTTTGAACATCTTTACACCACAGTATAATTTTTAGAAAAAGTCATTCTTCACTTCCCAACACACCCATCCATCCCAACACAGTTCTCTCTACTTCTTGGCACTCAGATTGTGGGCAGATGGATGAAGCATAAAGATTTCATATCTATGCTGGAAATATGAACTTTGAAGGCCATTACAAAAATGTGGTAATAGTTGGGAAATGATGTCTAGCTTTAGCCTCTTTGACTGTTTGATATTGTTGGGTTTCACAATATCAACCTAATCAGATTTTCTCCCGTGGCTTGAGAGTGGTTTTATTGCACAGCCACCTTCCTTTTTGTCAACTTTTGAACCAGATTCTCAGGCTTTTCTTTAGATTCTCTACTTCACCAGATATTTTAACACATTTTTGTTCTAACTTATTCAAAATCTTTCTGTGGCTCACAACTAGAAGCATTAATATCAAAGATGTCTTTGAAGATGAGTAAAATTTGGCCTGACTTCTAAATACCGCGCACATTTGGACCTCTTTTAGCATTGAGAAGGAAAAGTCAAGTCATTTTGCCTGTGTGACCCCTGAAGAACTTGCTATTTTTTTAAGTTATGTCTGAAACCTCAATAGGTGATAGGAAAAAAAAAAGATGAACTAGCATTACCACATCGATTAACTTTCATTGCATTATAGACCACCACAAAATCTCCAGTCATATAGCAATCAGTGCATGCTTCTCAAGCTTCTGTGGATTGGCTAAGGCTTAACTAGCTTAGGCTGTCTACTTCTGCTTCAAGCTCCGAGTCTAATCAGCTCTTGCAATTGCTTATGTGTTTGGATCTAGTTTGCTTCCCACTTAAGTCACTCTGCATTTGAGATGTTGAGTTTCCAGAGGAAGCTCCTCTTACAGCAGTCACAGAACACAAGAGGCAAGGAGAAATGCATCATGCATTTTTTTAGCAATGTAATTTATTCCTTTTTATTAACACTTGGTTTTGATACATAATGATTGCATTCATTTTGTGCAATGGGTCCAGGTATATATTATATCATCGTAATTTTGATCCCTTTACACCCCTCCCTACTTTTGTTCCCCTGATCCCCTTCCCCATCTCCAAAAAGGCTACCTCCTCATTTCCTGCCATTTATCCTTTATTTCATTTTCAATTTATATTTTTGGTTTGTTATATAAGAGAAATCATGTGATATTTGTGTCTAATTTATTTTCCTTAACATTCTACACTCAAGGAGCTAATCCATGCAGGTGACAACAGCCCCACCCTGCCCCAGTCAAAATGAGAAAACACGTAAATAAGTCTCAAAACCAGACTTCCAGATCACCTACAGCAACCCCAAAGGGAAATGAGATGGAA